>PVJN01021315.1:0-34825 GCA_004026805.1 Lasiurus borealis | reverse complement strand
GTGACTAAGCTAGCAGGGGAGGAGTTAAGGGATGACCAGGTTGGTGGAGGGGCAGTTAGGGGCAAACAGGCCAGCATGCAGAAGCAGTGAGGGGTGATCAGGCCAGCAAGGGGGCCCCTGGCTGGCAGTGGGGGGCAGTTAGGGGCAACCAGACTGGCAGGAGGAGCAGTTAGGGATGTCCAGGCAGACAGGCAGGTGAGTGATTAGGAGCCAGCGGTTCAGGATTGTGAGAAGGATGTCTGACAGTCAGACATCCTTGGAGGGGTCTCATATTGGAAAGGGTGCAGGCTCGGCTAAGGAAACCCTCCCCCTAAGCATGAATTTCATGCACAGAGTCTCTAGTTTTAAATAATTCTTTATTGTTGAAAGTATTACATATGTCCCTTTTTTTCCCATTGACCCTCTTTGCCCCCCCCCATCCTCATATGCTATTATTTTACTAGAATGTAGATTTGAATCCCAATATATAGATTGCAATGGGAACTTATATCCTAGGGTTATTGGCATAATTAGTTAAATTATATTAATAATAGAACTAGAGCAAAGGGGAGGCCAGACATTATAAGCATGGTCATCTGGACAGCTTCACCAGGAAGCTGCAACTTCACACTCACCAGGAAACCACCAATCCATTCCCTGAAGATCTCTGGGAGGAAGGATCATAGGCAGTGAAGTGGGGGAGATTTGGAGAAGATCTTTGCCTATCAGTCTAGCTTGGGGAAAAAGATCATTGGCTAAAAGGGTGGAACCCAACGCAAGTCCGGAAATCTAAGAAGATTAAAATCCCCAAAGAAGTCTCTCTCTCTCTCTAGCCTCTTGCTTTCTCCCTGGTGCTCTTTTGCTCTGTGACCCACACTCACCCATATGCCTCCATAACCATGTGGCCTTCAGCAGCCTCATTGCCCATGGCCATGGAGAACCCACACACAATGGACTGCAGTTGAGAACACAACTGAGCTCAATGTTGCACTGGACTGTGCTTTAATACAAAGTGGAGACTCTGGGAAGTGGCTCTAGCCTTGCTGAAGACTTAAAAAATTATATATATATATATATTATTTCAAAGAGAAATGGAGAGGGAGAGAGATAAACATCAATGATGAGAGAGAATCATTGATCGGCTGCCTTTTGCATGCCTCCCACTGGGGATCAAGATTGCAACCGGGCCCTAGCCGGTTTGGTTCAGTGGATAGAGTGTCAGCCTGCGGACTAAAGGGTTCCGGGTTCCATTCTGGCCAAGGACACATGCTTGGGTTGTGGGCTCGATCCCCAGTGGGGGGGCATGCAGAAGGCAGCCAATCAATGATTCTCTCTCATCATTGATGTTTTTATCTCTCTCTCCTTCTCCCTTCCTCTCTGAAATCAATAAAGAAATATATTAAAAAAAAAAAAAAAAAAGATTGCAACCGGGCATGTGCCCTGACTGGGAATGGAACCGTGACCTCCTAGTTCATAGGTCCGAGCTCAACCACCGAGTCACGCCCACTGGGTGTAGCCCTGCTGAAGATTTTTTCCATGTCAGGATGGAGGGAAATGGGACATTGGAAACTGAGGGGTTTGATTCCACGGAAATACAGATCACTCATTCTCACGTCCTAGTCTCAGGAAATTCTCTTCTTTGTGACATCACAAGAACTCCATCTTCACTGGTAACAGATGGGGACACAGATGGCACCCCACTGTTAAAAAAAGGTCTTTTAATAGTTCAGCCACCCTACCATTTTAACCTTATACCTTTCTCCCTCTGGGCCATTTGAATGCTTGTTCTTTAAGAGTAAAGTAACTTTCATCCTTGAAAGAAGAGAAATGAACCCATCTAGTCAGAAATTTTGCTTTGGTGAAATAGTAGTGGTTCCATTTCTAGGTTTAAAGATATTTCCAACTCATGGAAATGAGAGTGTTTGTAGAGTTGAATGAAGGCAAAGCAACTCTTAAAAAGAACATCTAGGTCTGATCTGTGAATTAGAAGGGTCAGTGAAATCCATAATCGTAGACAACAAAAGAGTTTCAATGCCTTGAAATGTAGTTCCTGTCACAACTACATAACTACAGTTGTAATTTGAAAGGTCACTGACGCCCCCTTTGAGCCAATTTAGGCCTTTCTTCAGCCCTTTTCCCTCTTGAAACTTTGTAATTTCTCCTTGGTTCTACACCAAAGCCTTCAAATTCTAAAATGGAATGTTCAGAGGGCAGGGCAAGTGTACAGTAAGAAAGTTACAAGGGCCCTAGCTGGTTTCACTGGCCTGTGGACTGAAGGGTTTGATTCTGGTCAAGTTGGTAAAAGACCTTCATTTCATTGCCATCCCCTCAAGGGCACTGCCAGGGTTTTGAGCTAGATCCCCAGTAGGGGGTGTGCAGGAGGCAGCCAATCAACACACAGGCTAGAAAAGATGGAAAACGGAAGCAACTGTACCAAAAGCTGTTGGGAAAGACTTATTACCTTCTTCTCTTTTTTTCTTTTCCATTTGCTTTCCTAATACTAAGTGCAAACTACATTTCAATGAGAAGAGACCTTTCTTGGGAAATGGTAATACATTATAGCTATGTGGTAGAAAAGTTAACCATGTTTTTGTTTCTTTCATGGCACTTGCTTAGTTTATTATTTTATTAATTGGTTTCTTGGTGTTTGTTCATTACCCCACTACACTGTGAGCTTCAGGAAAGTAAGAAACAAGCCCTTGATTTTGCTTATCCGTATCCCCAGCAACCAACACAATGCCAAGCATATTGTGTGTTTTTTTAATATAAAAATTTTAAAAATATATTTTTATTGATTTCAGAGAGGAAGAGAGATAAAAATATCAATGATGATAGAGAATCAATGATCGGCTGCCTCCTGCATGCCCCCACTGGGGATCAAGTGTGCAAAACAGGTATATACCCTTGTCTGGAATTGAACCTGGTATCCTTCAGTCCACAGGCTGACACTCTATCCAGTGAGCCAAATGAGCTAGGGCATATTATTAGAGTGTTAGGAATCACTACTTACTGGTAATCTATATATGTGTGTGTGCATATATATATATATGTATATATATATATATATAGAGAGAGAGAGAGAGAGAGAGAAAGAAAGAAAGAAAGAAAGAAAGAGAAACATCAATGATGACAGAATCATTGGTTAGTTGCCTATTCCACCTATTGCACGCCTCCTACTGGGGATGGAGCGCACAACCCAGGCATGTACCCTTGACCCGAATCGAACCTGGGACCCTTCAGTCCACAGGCCAATGCTCTATCCACTGAGCCAAACTGGTTAGGGCACTAAAAATATATTTTTAAAAAATAGTGAGCTATTACTCTTTACCCTTTAGATTGGCAAAAAGTAAAATATTGCTAATATCTAGTAATGGCAAGGGTGTGGGTAAATAAAGTAAAGCAGTAAAACCACTTTTTTATTTTATTCAATGGGTTATTTTTCATGACTTTCACTAATGATTGACTAACCAATAGTGACTGACCAATCAATGAGTGTTGATTCTCAGTTTTTCCCAGATTTGACCAGTGGGAGTCTCTTCAAGCTGGCTCATGCATCCTTTTGACATGTTCCATTATTCTTTAAGCACTACGTACTTTCTGGCACAGAAATGTATTTGGGTACAGGCTCATTCTGTCCCAGCTCTGTAATCAGTTAATTCTCTAAGGGACCCTGGTTCCTTCTAGAAATTAAATGTATGTAGTGTTTCTTGTGTGTTTGTTTGTTTTGTAGTGTTGTTGCTTTTAGGTCCTCTTGAAGTGCTAGAAAAAGAATTCAAATAAAAAAATGCTCAATGAGCCTTAGGTGGTATGGTTCAGTGGATAAAGCATCAGCCCTCAGGTTTGATTCTGGTGAAGGGCACATCCCTCTGTTTCAGGCTTGGTTCCTGGCCTCTGTCAGGGCGTATACAGGAGGCAACCAATTGATGTGTCTCTCTCATATCAATGTTTTTCCCTCTCTGTGTGTCCCTTCCCCTCCCTTCCACTTTCTATAGAAATCAATGAAAAAATAACCTTAGGTGAGGATTAACAACAGCAACAAAAATACTTAATGATAGTTGTTACTGAGTAGCTTAGTACCCCAAGGTTTCACGTCTGATTCCTGGTCAAGGCACATAAGAGAAGCAACCAAGAATGCATAAATATGTGAAAGAACTAATTTATGTTTCTCTCTCTCTCAAATAAAAAAATTTAAAAATTTAAAATGCTTAATGACAAGCGTTAACTAAACAACCCACACAGAAAATTGTATAGTATATGGTAGTTTTCATTAAACACACACACATACACACTCACATATATAGTAAAAGGCTGAATTATGGCATTTGTGGTGATTAAAAAAAAAGTTGGTATTCTAAATTCTCTGAAATGAAGCATGTTATTTTTTATTACTTTTTTCAATAACCTTCATATTTTAGAGTAGATTTAGTTACAAAAATTTGTAAACATAGAACAGAAAGTTCTTTTATATCACACACTGTTTATCATATTATTAGTATTTTTGTCACAATTAGTGGACAAATATTAATATATTATTATGAACGAAACTCCATACTTGTTCAGATTTCCTTAGTTTTTACCTAATGTCTTATTTGATTCAAGATCCCATCCCATACATTTAGTCATTATTTCTCCTTAGGCTCCTCTTGGTTGTGAGAGTTCTCAGACTTTCCTTGTTTTTGATGACCTGAGTAGTTTTGGGGAGCATGGTCAGGTATTGTAGAATGCCCCTCAACTGAAATTTGTCAGATGTTTTTCTCACAATTGGATGGGAGTTATAGGTTTTGGGGTGGAAGATCACAGAAATAAAATATAATTTTCATCATGTCATATCAAGGGTACAGATCTCACTTGTTGAAATGTTTTTATAATGAAAAAATAAATGTGCTTTCTTAAAGTTCTGCCTCAGAACATATGTAATTCATTTTCTTATATGTTACTAGAGACCTGGTGCATGAAATTTGTGCATGGTTAGGGTCTCTAGGCTTGGTTGACAATCAGGGCTGATCAAGACCTTCCAGGTGCTGGCCAGGGCCTTCCTTCATTCCATCCCATCCCCTGGTGGTCAGCGCACATCATAGCAAGCGTTCGAACTCCTGCCCTCCTGGTCAAACTTTCAAGGGGCCACTTTGCATATTAGCCTATTATATGTAGATATTTTAAGATGTAAGTTTGGTTGCTATACTAAAAAGGAATAAAAATATTAAAGCATGAATTAAAACCTATCCTCTCCAGACTATTCCAAAAAATTCAAGAGAAAGGAACACTTCCAAACACCTTCTATGAAGCCAGCATCACCCTTATTCCAAAACCAGATAAAGACAACACAATGAAAGATAATTACAGGTCAATATCCCTCATGAACATAGATGCCAAAATCCTCAACTAAATTCTAGCAAATCAGATCCAGCAGTACATCAGAAAGATCATACACCATGACCAAGTAGGATTTATCCAGGAATGCAAGGATGGTACAAATCAATAAACGTGATACATCACATAAACAAATTGAGAGATAAAAAATCACATAGTCATATCAATTGATGTAGAAAAAGCATTTGACAAAATCCAACACCCTTTCTTGATAAAAACTCTCAGCAAGGTGGGAATAGAAGTATCATACCTCAACATAATAAAAGCCATATATGATAAATCCACAGATAACATCATACTCAATGGGCAAAAACTAAAACCATTTCCCCTAAGAACAGGAACAAGACAGGGATGCCCACTCTCACCACTCCTGTTCAACATAGTATTGGAAGTATTAGCCATTGCGATTAGACAAAAAGAAGAAATAAAAGGCACCCAAGTTGGAAAAGAGGAAGTAAAGTTGTCCTTATTTGCAGATGATATGATACTGTACATAAAAAACCCAAAGGACTCCATCCAAAAACTAACAGACTTAATAAACGAATTCAGCAATATAGCAGGATTCAAAATTAATGCCCAGAAATCTATGGCATTTCTATACACTAATAGTAAACTTACAGAAAGAGAGACTAAAAAAGCAATCCCATTTATCATTGCACCAAAAAAATTAAGATACTTAGGAATAAACTTATCTAAGGAGGTAAACGACCTATATATGCAGAAAACCACAAGACACTGTAAAAAGAGATAGAGGAAGATGTAAACAGATGGAAAAGCATACCAAGCTCATTGATAGGGAGAATCAACATCATTAAAATGTCCATATTACCTAAAGAAATCTATAAATTCAATGCACTCCCCATTAAAATACTAATGGCATATTTCACAGACCTAGAAAGAACTCTCCAAAGATTCATCTGAAACAAAAAGGACTCTGAATAGCCACAGCAATCCTGAGAAAGAAAATAAAGTAGGTGGGATCTTAATACCAGGTTTCAAGCTGTATTACAAAGCCACTCTTCTCAAAACAGCCTGGTACCTGCACAAGAACAGACATATAGACCAATGGAATAGAATAGAGAATCCAGATATCCACTCAAACCACTATGCTCAATTAATATTTGACAAAGGAGGCATGAATATACAATGGAGTCAAGACAGTCTTCAGTAAATGTTGTTGGGAAAATTGGACAGATACATGCAAAAAAAATGAAACTAGGCCACCAACTTACACCATACACAAAAATAAACTCCAAATGGATAGAGGACTTAAACATAAGGTGGGAAACCATAAACTAGAGGAATCCACAGGCATCAAAATCTCAGACATATGTCAAAGGAACTTCTTCACTGATACTGCTCCTAGGGCAATGGAAGCTAAAGAGAAAATAAACAAATGGGACTACATCAAAATAAAAAGCTTTTTCACAGCAAAAGAAACCATCAACAAAACAACAAGAAAACCCACTGCATGGGAGAACATTTTTGCAAATGTTATCACTGATAAAGGTTTAATCTCCAACATCTACAACCAACTTATACAACTTAATAAAAGGAAGATAAATGATCCAATAAAAAAATGGGCAACGGACCTAAACAGAATCTTTTCGAAAGAAGACAGAAAGAAGGCCAAGAGACACATGAAAACATGCTCAAAGTCATTAATTACCTGAGAGATGCAAATCAAAACAACCATGGGATACCATCTCACACCTATCAGAATGGCAATCATCAACAAATCAACAAACAGCAAGTGTTAGCGAGGATGTGGAGAGAAAGGAACCCTCATGCACTGTTGGTGGGAATGCAGCTGGTGCACCCACTGTGGAGAACACTATGGAGTTTCTTCAAAAAACTAAAAATGGAACTCCCATTTGACCCAGCAATCCCACTCTTAGGAATATATCCCAAGAAACTAGAAACACCAATCAGAAAGGATATATGCATCCCTATGTTCATAACAGCACAATTTACAATAGCAGCACAATTTACAATAGCTAAGATTTGGAAACAGCCTAGATGCTTGTCAGCATATGACTGGATCAAAAAACTATGGTACATTTACACAATGGAATTCTATGCTAACATTAAAAAGAAGGAACTCTTACCATTTGCAGCAACCTGGGTGGAACTGGAGAGCATTATGCTAAGTGAAATAAGCCAGTCAATGAAAGAAAAATACCAGATTATCTCACTCATTTATGGATAATAAAGAACATTATAAACTGATGAACAAAAAGATAGATACAGAGGGAGTAAAGCATCAAACAGACTGTCAAACTACAGTGGGAAGGTTAGGGAGAGGTGGGGTAGATAACAGATTAACCAAAGGTCTTGTATGCATGCATATAAGCACAATGAATGGACACAAGATACTGGGGGGTTAGGGCATACATGGGAATGGGGGGGCAATGGGAAGATATGTACACATGTAACACATTAATATAAAATAAAAATTTAAAAAAATTAAAACACGATAGAAGTCAATTTCTTTCTCTCAAAAAGGTCTGGAGAAAGCTGCCAAAGCTGTAAGGGCAGTGTGTTTCACAAAGTTGGTACAAGACCCAGGTTCCTTCTGTCTTATGGGTCTATCATCCTTAACAAGTAGCTTCATGGCTACAAAGAAAGCTTTCGTGGTTGCTTGGTTCTGAAAGGTGCTCTACAGTCTTCCATCACATCTATATCCAGTGGAAAAGGGACAATATACTTTTTCCTTTTAAAGATACATCTGGAACTTGCACATTTCATTTATTCTGCTCATATTCCATTGGCTAGAAACTAGTGATATGGCTACACCTAGCTGCAAGGAAAGCTGGAAAGTGGAGGCGGCTCTATGCTAGCTAAAATTTCTATAACAATTAAAGAAGGGAAGGCTGAATTTTGGGGAGACAGTTAGGAATCTTAGCCAAAGCTGGAATGTAAGCATCCTAAGAATGTAAGATACATGTGGAAAATCCAAGGGTGGGGATCGGGGAAGGAAAATCCAATTTAGTGGCTATTAATCATTACCTTCATTACATTACCATCAAGAATGTCAATGTGAACAGCAGAATTTTTTTCTTCTTCTAACTTTTTTTGGGTACCCCACATGCCCTCCAAACAGTCCTCAACCTCATTCCATTTCCACCTCTCTCTATCCCATCCCATCCTCCTTTCCTGTCCCAAACTTCTCAATTCACTTGGAAGTGTTTTATCAAGCTACAGTCATGCCCCTAGGGTTTTACCTTCTATTTCAGGAGGATTATCAAGTTAGTAGTGGCCCGATGCATGAATTCATGCATATTGAAAGGAAATTAATTAGAAGAAATATTTTAATATGGCTATTCACCCTTTCTCTACAATGGAAGTGTCAGAAGTGAAAGAAAATTAGTAAAATGTACATGAAAATATTATATAAATTAATTAGTAAATAAACAATAACAACATGATAATACAACAACAAAGACCTGATATGAAAACAACAAAAACATGATATAAAATCAACATTGATACAAACAATGACTGATAAATTAATTAAACTTATTCTAATATCTCCCTGTATACCACTTTAAGAGAAAAAACACTTTCAGAGTGCTTGAGACTAATTTCCCTTGTGATGAAGTATTTATAACTTTAATTTTAATGGCACACACTCTTCAAACTTGTGAGAAAGCAACATATAACTGACCATGTCCAAAAACGGGCTCAAGTAGGACTATTCTGACTCTGTTTAGAGTTTGTCCTTGTGATTTATTAATAGTTATTGCAAATTCTGGCATCATGGGAAACTATCTTTGAATTAATTTAAATGGGAGGCCAGTGTTAGAGGGGGACAAATCAATTCTTGGAATCAGAACAACCTCTCCTTCCGCAGATCCTGTTAGGTGGCAATCTTGTGATAATACATCATTGAAGTAAAAGCAAAGGAACTATTTATCAAATGAATATTTTCCATGAAATTTTTACTGTTAAAACCTTCGTTTATCATAAATTTTTAAATATATGATGAGGTATTCTGGAAAATTTTTATCATTTGGAGAAACTTTGCTTTTGCTATATTATCAAATAAATTTTCCGCCAGGACCGGTTTGGCTCAGTGGATAGAGCATCGGCTTGCGGACTGAAGGGTCCCAGGTTCGATCCCGGTCGGGGGCATGTACCTTGCTTGCGGGCACATCTCTACTGTGGGGCGTGCAGGAGGTGGCTGATCAATGTCTCTCTCTCATCGATGTTTCTGACTTTCTATCTCTCTCCCTTCTTCTCTGTAAAAAATCAATAAAAATATATTTTAAAAAATAAATAAATAAATAAATTTTCCATCAGATGGTTTTTCATCAGAGAAATTTAGGGATAAGAAAATTGACATGTAACAGTCATTCCACCACAACTGTGTTTGATAATTGCATCCTCATTTACCTCATTTTCACTATGAAGGCAGTTCCTACCAGTATTAGTAGTACTTGTTGATGACTGCTCTGCAGACACATTCTGTCGATGACTCAGGCTCCTTTTGGCTTCAGAGGTACATCGTGGCAATAACTGGTCTTCAGACATATTCTGTGAACAATTTCAGCTTCAGAATGTCAACAAAAACATGACACCCACAGCCAGTGTTTGCGGGCTGGGCTGGGCTGTGAACTGTGTTTTGTGCCATGGAGTCTTGGCTGCATTGGCTGCAATTTGGTGGCTGCTGCTCGAAGTAGCTGCAGGGCCCGTGTCCCACTTGAGGGAAGCTAAGTGTTGCTTTGTGGGCCTGGTCTGCACTGCCATTTCTCTGTAAATGGCAAGTGTGCATATATGGCAGCTCCTGTGCTGAGCATCTGCCCCCTGGTGGTCAGTGAGCATCAAAATGACCAGTTGGACACTTAGTATATTAGCCTTTTATATATATAGATTCTCCCAAAGACAAACTTTCCCTTACAAAAATTGTTAAAAATTTCAGCACCTTTTATACCAAGAACAACCTTCCCATGAACAGAGGTGGTAAATTTTTTTTGTCTGGCACTCCTTGAACATTTCTTCACCTGGGAACTGGGAGTATAAGCTGAAAGCCCTTGTGTATATCAGTCTCGCTGGCCCCATGTAAGATTATAACTTTGGAAAGGTTTTTTCTCAGGCGCCTTTGGTTTCCCCCTATACTCTGCCCTTCTTCCCCAGTCTCTCCTTCTTTCTCTCCCTTCATGGCATGCCCAAACCATCTTCCTGCCTTTGCATTCTCTAAACAATCCATGAACCACATTTGACTAAGACATAAATAACAGTAGGGCATCTAGTTACTACATTACATTTAAAAAATATATTTTTAATTGATTTTTAGAGAGAAAGAAGGGAAAAAGAAGAAAAACATCAATATGAGAGAACATTGATCAGCTATTTATTGCACACCCCATACTGAGGATTGAGCCTGAAACCTAGGCATGTGCTCTGACTGGGAATTGAACCAGCAATTTTTTTGGTCCTTGCAACCAACTGCACTACATCACCTAGAGTTCCATTACATTTTAACAGGGACTAAAGGCCTAAGAGGTGAATTTCTAAATGGGAGAATTTTAAGTATCTCATCCTTTTCAGGAAAAACTCTTCATCCTGGGTACATTGCATACAACTCTTTCACATAAGACAGTGTATATAATCCTCACATTCATTATAAGTGGTATTATAATCCCTATTTAATGGATAAATTGAGGTTCAGAGAGATGTAACAATTTGAATCCAGATCTGTCTGATTTTCCAAATCTGCACTGGTTCCACAATAGCAAGTGTGAATATCTTTTACTGAAGAAAAGAAATTTAAGAATTGCCTCAGTCTCAAGGAGCCACGTCTTCTCAGGAACTACCCCTAGACAGGTCTTGGATGAGTACTAGCAAGATAGGGAATAGTTGCAAGAAATGGAGCCAGACCCAATCCCTTTTACAGTGTTTCATAAGAAGTGGTGTACATCAGAATCATCAGGAGCCTTATTCAAAATGTGGTCTCCTGAATTCCTTCCCAAACTAGTAATTGCAACCTCCGGAGACATCGCCCTGGAACCTGCTTTTTAGATAAGACTTTCTAAGGCATACAACGGTGTAAACCACTGGTTTAATGAATACACAGAAAAGAAAGAGCTGTCATCTTTTCCACTGTTATCAGAGAGGAGTGTGGCTTGTCTCCTCTGGATGCTGCTGGGGTGGAGTTCTTGCAATAACCCAAGAAAAGGAATTTCCTAAGACTCGCACAGGCGGACACAATATTTTTGTGGAATTACATTCCTGTGTTTCCAAAGGCCCATTTTCCTTGGTCCAGTCATAGAAGAAGTATAGCTGGGGTTTCAGCAGATACAAAATCAGAGCCAGTACCCAGAGTTTCCTTTCCATGTTGGAGCCCCATCCAGTTCAGCATTAAGCTAGCTGCAGTCCTTTAGTCTATTGTGTATGTGGGCCATGTGGGCGAATGCAAGGAAACAGGAGAGAAAGAACACTGCAAGCCCTAGTCGGTTTGGCTTAGTGGATAGAGCTGGTTAAACATGAACAAGTATGAGAACCATTTCTTCTGCGCTTCCAGTGGAGAAGCCAGATCACTAGCTTTTATATTGCTAGGAGCGCTTATATCTATATACTCAGCAAATCCAAGTTTTGTAGGACCTGCGCTTTCACAATTCTAGAGGCCCTCTCTAAGAATATGAGTACAATATGACTATGAACGTGAATATGTGTGTAGAATGAGAAAAAGAAATCAGGACAAATTATTGAAGACTCAGCGATTCAGATGATCTCTCTTTTCTGGGACCTTGAGGCAGTTCTCCAGAAATGCTTACTGGTGCACAGAACTGCTTCTTGATCACAAACTGCTTCCTCTCTTTAACTCCCAGCAGTTCCCACCTCTCACAGGGGCCGCTGCAAATGAGGGCCCTGGAACATGAGCTTCATTAACTTCATAATAAATCCTCCTTCCTTACTTCTTTCCTCACAGGACAAAGTACCGATCTTCGCTCCAGTAGCCTTTGCTGTAACCTAGCTCCAGTAAATATGCTCCAGGTCAGCTGTTAAACAGATTCAGCTGGAGAACAATCCTGGCAGAATAAACTTCTGATATTGGTGGTATATCGGGAGAGAAAATGGATTTTTGGACCTGAGAGAGTTATCCCACCCCATTTACCCTGGGGAATCTGGAAACAGCAAGGGGCTTGGGAATATTCCAACATGCTTCAGCCTGGCAATGCAAGCTGGGAAATAAAATTCTTTTGGCTTGAATTTATTAATTCACTTATTTTATCAGAGGTACTTCTCTCCTACTAATCAGAAATTCTCACTAACTGTCACCTTGTATAAGACAATACACATTAGGTAAGAGAATAAATAATTTCTTAGTAAATGCAATTTGTTTAGTAGATAAAAACTGGTATCCAAGACAGGGGCCTTACCAGTCAAAATGTTGAGAAATGCTGTTCTGGTCCAAAGTTCTTTATTTCTCAGATGCTAACATTGAGGCCAGAGAAAAAGATGTGTTCAAAACTACATAGGTAGACAATAGCTGAGCCAAAATAGAACTTTCAGTTCAGGCTTTCCTTTGACCAGACAACTCTTCCAGCTTAAAATCTTGGTTTCCAATCAATGGCATAGGAATGACTCAGGAAGCACACAAAAACCTCCTGTTAAGTTGGATTCGGAGTTGCTGGCAACCTGCTAAGGAGGTGATAGACTAGGCCTGTTATCTGCTGAAAAGAGTGACAATCAGCCTAGAATTAGTTGGTAGTTTGTACCAAAAGCCTTGACTATGCCCCTGGTGGGTAGTTCAATTGGTTAGAGCATCATCTCAATACACCAAGGCGGGTTCATTCCCCGGTTAGGGCACATATAAAAAGAAACCAATGAATGTATAAAAACAATACATTGATGTGTGTTTTTTTCTCTCTCTCTGTCTCTTTTCCTCTCTCTCAGAATCAATAAATAAAAACTTTAAAAAAGCCTTGAGTATATGTATACTTCTGACCTTGAAGTTCCACTTTTTGGAGTTGATTGTAAGGGTATACTCAGAAGTGAATGCAAAGATATATACATATTTGTATAGATGTATGTATTTACAAACACATATATTTATTGCAGAACCATTGACATACAATTTTTATACATACAAGTAATTAAAATATCAGCAGGCTTATCATGAAACCTAGTGATCCTTTTCCTACCACTCCCCACCCATCAATTCCACTCTCCAGACTAATACAGTCCACTATGTTACCTGTATTATTTTATTCTGCTTTGGTTTATTGTGCTTCACAGATGCTGATTTTTTTCTAAATTGAAGGCAAGACCCTCTACTGACAAAAAGAATACAACTCGTTTTATTGTGATAGTACTTGCTTTATTGTGATGGTCTGGAACTGAACCCACAATATCTCTGAGGTATGCCTGTACTTTAATGTCCTTAAATCATATGCTCATACTGCTATTTCTTGATTTTTTAAGTTCAGACATTATTCATTGATTTCCTATTATGGTGCGGATTTAGCTCCTTATACTCACTGCTCCCACTTCCTCCCTTCATCCTCCTAGTATCGCAATCATTTGTTAAATCAGTATTTGCATTATGATTTCATAAGAGTTATTCACTTGTTATGTGAAGTATACTATGATTGCACTTAGTTTTTATCCTCTTGTCTTTTCTAATCATCGTTTCACTTTTACATTTGCTTATTAGTTTTCAATATTCATAAAATTAACTTTCTTTATGTGCTCCATGAGATCTATTACATATCTTTCAATGTTATTTTTCAACTGGTCAAATATATCAGATGTTCAATCAATTTCATCCTCCCTCACCCCCACAACTTCCCAGACATCTCTGTTCTGGACCCTTCTGTTCCTATGTTCTTGAGTATGAGCCGGATTTCTAGATCTGCCACAAGCTATTACCGTATGACTCCTTTTTACCATTTTCCTGTGTTGTGTCTTCTGTTTCCTCCATCATATTTCATTCTCTTCCTAGATTTATCTCCTCGTTTCACTAGAGCACAGCCTCCAACAGTTTCTCTATTAAGGGGACATGTAAGGTAAATCTACTGAACCTTTCTAGATTGGAATGATCATACTTCTATTATGACAGTTAATAGTATAGCTGGGTGAATAAACTAGGTTGATAACCCACTTTCCCCCACCTCAGAATTTGGAAAGGGTCCATTGTCTTTTAGTGTTACATTTCAATTTCAGGATGTCATCTATTTTCCCCCTCTGGAAACTTTCAGGAATTTCTTCTTATAGTTTATTGTTTGAAATTTAAAGATAATGTGCCTTTAGGAGTGCCTCTTTTCATTCATTGTGTTGGGCAATTTAGTAGCCTTTTCCAACCTGTAGGCAATTTCTCTCAACATAAAAGTATATAAAATACCAAGTGTGCTAATAATAATTTGATTCTCTTAAACTTTACTCTATTAAATTGTAAAACTTTCCAGCCCTAAATGGTTTGTATCAGTGGATAGAGCATCAACCCACAGACTGAAGGGTCCCGGGTTCAATTGTGGTCAAGGGCATGTACTTGATTCCGGCGCTCATCCCCATTAGGGGCATGTGGGAGGCAGCTGCTCGATGTTTCTAACTCCCTCTCCCTTCCTCTCTGTAAAATCAACAAAATGTATATATTTTTAAAACAATGAAAAATAAATTATAAAACTTTCCAGAGTTACAAGATGCGGATCAGGAAGAGAAACATTTACTGAGTTTATGAATGACCACAGAATATTGAACTCGGTTTTAAAATTACATAAATGATTCATTAACTTCAAGTGAAGTACAACAACAGCCCATGTTAAATATACACACTTCCTAAAAATTTCTTTCTCACACTTTACTCATGTCAATTAATTAATAAAATTTTGCATTTCGCCGAAGCCGGTTTGGCTCAGTGGATAGAGCGTCAGCCTGTGGATTAAAGGGTCCCGGGTTCGATTCCTATCAAGGGGATGTATCCTGGTTGCGGGCACATTCCCAGTGGGGGGGAGGCATGCAGGAGGCGGTTGATGGATGTCTCTCTCTCATTGATGTTTCTAACTCTCTATCCTTTTCCCTTCCTCTCTGTGAAAAATCAATAAAATATATTTTAAAAAATTTTGCATTTCTTGGTCTTGAGACATGTCTATGCCATTTCTTTCTAGTTCTTAAAACTTTAGCATTTGATAGGATCCCAGGATATGTTAATGTCTTCCATTTAAAAGTTTGAGTTTTAAAGACTTTGAAACTTGAAGGAATCTTACAAACTTGCATTCTTTACATATTCCAGGAATGAGAATATTAATTCTTGTGAATATTGTAAATGATTCCTTATTTAATTTTGAATATCTTGCAGATTTTGTCTGATTTGCAGCTATATTCTAAAAGAAGCATGTCAAACTGGCAGGCCATGGGCTACATGCAGCACACAATTAATATTTTTGCAGTCCAGCCAATATAATGGTATGTAAGAAATATTTAATTAATTAATTAATTAATTAATTTAAGTATATATATTTTTTATTATTATTTCAGAGAGGAAGGAAGAGGGAGAGAGAGAGATAGAAACATCTATGAGGAGAGAGAATCATGGATCGGCTGCCTCCCACACGCCCTCCACTGGGGATTGAACCCACAACCTTAGGCATGTGCCGTTGACCAGAATCGAACATGACCCCTTTAGTCTGCAGGTCGATGCTCTATCCACTGAGCCATACTAGCTAGGGCGTATGTAAGAAACATTTTAATAAAAATTTCATAACTTAATTTTTACAATATCCTGTTATACATAATCTACCTATATAACAGACTAAGCAACCCAATGACCAAATGACTGGTTGACTAATCTCTATGATACACACTGACCACCAGGGGGCAGACGCTCAATGCAGGAGTGGCCCCCTGGTGGTCAGTGTACTCCCACAACAGGAGCACTGCTCAGCTGACCTTTAGGAACCAGATGCTGGATTCATGGCTACAGCTGTGCTACTAAGCGGTGGAGGCAGGCACAGTGGGGCCAGGATAAGTGGGAGTAGCATGGTGCCCACCAGGGCTCTGCCCTGGCTTTCTGCCCCTTTGTGCACTACTACATCGCTCAGTTCCAGATTGTGAGAGGGCACAAGCAAGGCTGAGGGACCCAACCAGTGCACAAATCCATGCACCAGGCTTGTAGTTATTAATAATGAGCTACAATGTTTGATAATGACTGATTACTATAATCATGCTGCATTTGTATCCCTTACTCACCTTATGCACAGGTGCACCATTTCTCTCCACTAATACTAGCAACAAGTATTTTAGCAGCCGATTGCCATGTCATTTGGTGTACAGAACAGGAAATATTTCACTTTTGGAGAACAAGTAAAATAGGTTTATTTGTGTTATGCTTATTAATTTGTGAAGTTATTCAGTGTCTAGTAGGTTAATGTTCAAGAAAAAATATTAATTTTTATTAAAAGGTTCTATTATTTTATGTTAATGATGACTCATTTATTTCAGTCTTTAGTATTCACCATGTCCCAATGGAAATAAACCTATGTTTCTATAAAAATTGAAGCTTTAGTTTTTTTGCGGCCCACATAAACTTAAACTTGTTTATTTGGCCCATGTTAGCCTTTGACTTTGATGTGCTTGATCTAAAAGATCATCCTCCCAGGTTTCTCTGAGGAAGCCTAAAAGATTCATGAGCCCAAACCCATATGAGGAAAGTCAGAGCATGATGGAAGAAGACTAGATAGAGTTCCCTTAAAACAAAGGATTTGCTCCAAGTGTTCTAACAATTGTTAGGACTTCATAATCCTAATTTTATTTGTTAATAGCTGCCGGGAGCCAATTCTAGCATGTCATAATTTACAAGAGTTTTATCAAAAGGTTGATGAAATTTGGGGGCTCAGCAAGGGCTGAGTCACATATGTAATTATCTTTTGGAGTGGCTAGAGGATATTTTCCCTAAATCTGAATAGGATGATTACTACTGCCAAACAGCTCAGGGCATTTTAATCTACATGTTATTGCCTCCTGTTGGCCAAACACCTGAACAGCTGTAGGCTATTCCCCAATCTGACAATGCTTTGAAGTGTTTTATCTCCTCCTTGCCTTAGGACGAATTGTGTTAATAAAAAGCAAGGGGTCCTGAGACAAGGAGAGTTTTTAGCTCCAATAGGTGAAGCTCCTCTGATCCCCATTGCCTTTCAAAACTATCTTTTATCTTTGGACTCCTACTTAATCTACACATAGCCTTTCTCCAGATTGCTGAAACCTTCTTTATGCTGGGAAAGAATCCCGGCAAATAACCATAACCAAGACCACAAATGTTTCTCCAAATTTCTTTGTTGTGAATTTTATAATACCTCCTTATTCAAATCTGTTGACTCTCCCTCGCTGGTTTGGCTCAGTGGATAGAACATCAGCCTGTGGACCAAAGGGTCCCAGGTTTGATTCCAGACAAGGGAACATACTTTGGTTGCAGGCTCCTCTCCGGCCTGACTGGAAATTGAACTGTAACCTTCTGGTTTATGGATTGATGCTCAACCACTAAACCACACAGGCTGGCAAATTTCTTCCATTTTTTAAGACTGCATAGTACTCCATTGTATAAATATACCACATTTTGTTTAACCATTCATCTGTTGATGGATATTTGGGTTGTTTCCACCTCTTAGCTATTGTGAATAATACTGCTATAAACATGGATGTGCAAAAATCTCTTTAAGATCCTACTTTTAATTATTTTGGATATATACCCAGAATTGGGATTGATATATTATATGGCAATTCTATTTTTATTTTTTTGAGGAGCCATTATGCTGTTTTGGGTACTGGCTATACCATTTTACTTTCTGCTATTTGCCTTTTAAACTGTATTGACATTTCAATTGATGTTACAGATCAATGGTGGGTTAATTTCTTGTTGCCATAACCATTTGCTTCAAACTGAATCAGTATTCTTTACTACCATGCAATCACAGTGAAACAAATGTTCTTTTAAAAATATATATTTTATTGACTTTTTACAGAGAGGAAGGAAGAGGGATAGAGAGCTAAAAACATCCATGAGAGAGAAGCATTGATCAGCTGCATCCTGCACACCCCCCACTGGGGATGTGCCGGCAACCAAAGTACATACTCTTGACCAGAATTGAACCTGGGACCTTTAGTCCACAGTCCGATGCTCTATCCACTGAGCCAAACTGGTCAGGGTGAAACAAATGTTCTTGATGAAAAAGTAAAAATTATGAATTTTAACTTTATTCAATCTTGCCTCTTGAGTACATATCTTTTTAATATTCTGTATGATGAAATGTGATAAAAGCATAAAGCACTTAAGCTACATGTCAAGCTATGAAATTTGTGGAAAATAATTTTTGGAATTGTTTGAGTTGAAAGGAGATCTAGCTGCCTTTTTTATGGGAGACCATTTTTACTTGATAGGATGATTGACAGGCAAACTATGGCTATAGAGATTCGAGTATTTGGCAGACATTTTCTCAAAATGTAATGAAATGCGACTGTCACTTCAAGGCAAACAACTAATAATAGTTGCCAATAATAAAATTTATGTTTTTGGGCCTGGCCAGTGTGGCTCAACAGGTTAGAGCATCATCCAGTGTACCAAAGGGTCAAGGTTTAATTCCCAGTCAGGGCACATACTCACATTTTGGGTTCAATCCTTGGTCAGGGTGCATATAGAGGCAACCGATAGATGTTTCGCACTCATGCTTTCTCAAATCAATGAAAAATGTATGTTTGGGTGAGGATTAAAAATAAATTAATAAAGTTCAGGTTTTCATGTGAAATTAGAATTTTGGAAAACTTATGTTTGCCAATACAGTAGATTCCATTTATTTGTGGGAGATATGTTCCAAGGCCCCCAGTGGATGCCTAAAACCTCAGATAGATCATACCCCTATATATATAGTACTATGTTTTCACCTGTACAAAGTTTAAATCATAAATTAGGCAAAGTTATTATTTGTTATTAACAATAACTAACAAAGTAGAACTATAACAATACACTATAATAAAAGTCATGTAAATGTGGTCTCTCTCTCTCTCTTTCTTTCTTTCTCTCTCAAAATCTTATTGTGTTGTACTCACTCTTCTTCTTCTTCCTGTGATGATATGAAATGATTCAATACATATGTGATGAGATGAAGTGGCTACACAAAAGAATGATTCACATCCCAGGTGGGATGGAGTGGGATGACATGAGATTTCATCGCAATACTTAGAAGGGCGCATACTTTAAAACATATGAATTTATTTCTGGTATTTTCCATTCAATATATTTGTACCACAGTTGATCTCAGGTTACCTAATATATGGAAAGTAGAATGACATAAGTGGAGATTGCTATAACCTGAAGAATCCTATATAATAAAAGAGTAATATGCAAATTGACCATCACTCCAATATATAAGATGGCTGCTACCACATGGACACAAGATGGCACCACAAGATGGCCTGTTAGGGGAGGGACCAAGTCTGCAAGGGAGTGTAGTTGAGAGTGATCAAGCAGCAGGGAAGGGCAGTTAGGGGGGATTAGGGCTGCAAGGGAGGGGAGTTAAGGGCAATCAGGTTGGCAGGGGAGCAGTTAGGCATCAATCAGGCTGGCAGAGGAGTGGTTAGGGAGTGACCAGTCTGGCAGGCAGAAGTGCTTAAGGGCAATCAGGAAGGCAGGCAGGTGTGCAGTTGGGAGCCAGCAGTCCTGGATTGTGAGAGGGATGTCCAACTGCCCAATCCTACTGGGCCTAAATGGGTAACTGGACATCCCTTGAGGGGTCCCAGATTGGAGAAGGTGCAAGCTGGGCTGAGGGACACACACATGCCATATATGAATTTCATGCACTGGACCTCTAGTTTTACGATAAGCTTAGTGGTGATATTAATAAATGAGATTTTCCCCCTATTTTATTTTTTTATTGTGTTACATGTATACATATCTCCCCATTGCCTTCCATCCCAGGCATACCCAACCCCCCAGGGTCTTGTGTTCATTGATTATGTTTATATGCATGCATACAAGTTCTTTGGTTCTCTTATCTACACCACCTCTCCTTAACCTTCCTGCTGTAATTTGGCAGTCTGTTTAATGCTTTACTGCTCTGTATCTATCCTTTTGTTCATCAGTTTATAATGTTCTTTATTATACACAAATGAGTGAGATCATGTGGTGTTTCTCCTTCATTGACTGGTTTATTTCACTAAGCATAATGCTCTCCAGTTCCATCCAGGTTGCTACAAATGGTAAGAATTCCTTCTTTTTTATGGCAGCATAGAATTCCATTGTGTAGATGTATCATAGTTTTCTGATCCACTCATCTGCTGATGGGCATCTAGGCTGTTTCCAAATTGTAGCTATTGTAAATTGTGCTGCTTTGAACTTAGGGGTCCATAAATCCTTTCTGATTGGTGTTTCTAGTTTCTTAGGATATATTCCTAAAAGTGGGATTGCTGGGTCAAATGGGAGTTCCATTTTTAGTTTTTTGAGGAAACTCCATACTGTTCTCCACAGTGGCTGCCCCAGTCTGCATTCCCACCAGCAGCAGCACACGAGGGTTCCTTTTTCTCCGCATCCTTGCCAACACTTGTCGTTTGTTGATTTGTTGATGATTGCCATTCTGATAGGTGTGAGATGGTATCCCATGGTTGTTTTGATTTGCATCTCTCAGATAATTAGTGACTTTGAGCATGTTTTCATGTGTCTCTTGGCCTTCCTTCTGTTGTCTTTCGAAAAAGTTCTATTTAGGTCTGTAGCCCATTTTTTTTATTGGATCATTTATCTTCCTTTTATTAAGTTGTATAAGTTGGCTGTAGATCTTGGAGATTAAACCTTTATCAGTGATAACATTTGCAAATATGTTCTCCCATACAGTGTTCTTTCTTGTTGTTTTGTTGATGGTTTCTTTTGCTATGCAAAAGCTTTTTATTTTGATGTAGTCCCATTTGTTTATTCTTTCTTTAGCTTCCATTGCCCTTGGAACAGTATCAGTGAAAAAGTTCTTGCGGCATATGTCTGAGATTGTGCTGCCTGTGGATTCCTCTAGTATTTTTTATGGTTTCCTGTCTAATGTTTAAGTCCTGTATCCATTTCAAGTTTATTTTTGTATTTGGTATAAATTGGTGGTCCAGTTTCATTTTTTTGCATGTATCTGTCCAATTTTCCCAACACCATTTATTGAAGAGGCTCTCTTGACTCCATTGTATGTTCATGCCTCCTTTGTCAAATATTAATTGAGCATAGTGGTTTGGGTGGATATCTGGATTCTCTATTCTATTCCATTGGTCTATATGTCTGTTCTGTGTCAGTACCAGGCTGTTTTGAGAACATTTGCTTTGTAGTATAGCTTGAAATCTGGTATTGAGATCCCACATACTTTATTCTTCTTTCTCAGGATTGCTGTGAATATTCGCGGTCTTTTTTTGTTTCAGATGAATCTTTAAAAAGTTCTTTCTAGATCTGTGAAATGCATTGGCATTTTAATGGGGAGTGCATTGAATCTATAGATTGCTTTGGGTAATATGGACATTTTAATGATGTTGATTCTCCCAATCCATGAGCATGGTATGCTCTTTCATCTGTTTACATCTTCCTCTATCACTTTTTTCTGTGTCCTGTAGTTTTCTGCATATACTTCTTTTACCTCCTTAGTTAATTTATTCCTAGGTATCTTAATTTTTTTGGTACAATGGTAAATGGGATTGCTTTTTCAGTCTCTCTTTCTGAAATTTCACTATTAGTGTATAGAAATGCCAAATATTTCTTGGCATTAATTTTGTATCCTGCTACATTGCTGAATTCATTTATTAAGTCCATTAGTTTTTGGATGGAGTCCTTTGGGTTTTTTATGTACAGTATCATGTCATCTGCAAATAAGAACAGCTTTGCTTCTTCTTTTCCAATTTAGATGCCTTTTATTTCTTCTTCTTGTCTAATGCAATCTCTAATACTTCCAGTACTATGTGAAACAGCAGATGTGAGAGTGGACATCCCTGTCTTGTTCCTGTTCTTAGGGGAAATAGTTTTAGTTTTTGCCCATTGAGTATGATGTTAGCTGTGGATTGATCATATATGGCTTTTGTTATGTTGAGGTATGATCCTTCTAATCCCACCTTGCTGAGAGTTTTTATCAAGAAAGGGTTTTTGGATTTTGTCAAATGTTTTTTCTGCATCAATTGATATAACTATGTGATTTCTATCTCTCAATTTGTTTATGTGATGTATCAAGTTTATTGATTTGTACCATCCTTGCAATCCTGGATAAATCCTACTTGGTCATGGTGTAATCTTTCTGATGTACTGCTGGATCCGATTTGCTAGAATTTTTGGGGGATTTTGGCATCTATGTTCATGAGAGATATTGGCCTATAATTCTCTTTCATTGTGTTGTCTTTATCTGGTTTTGGTATTAGGGTGATGCTGGCTTCATAGAAGGTATTTGGAAGTGTTCCTTCTTCTTGAATATTTTTGAATAGTCTGAGGAGGATAGGTTTTAATTTTTCCTTGAATGTTTGATAAAACTCTCCTGTGTAGCCATCTGGTCATGGGCTTTTGTTTGCTGGAAGCTTTTTGATGACTGCTTCAATTTCTTCCATAGTTATTGGACTATTGAGATGTTTAGATTCTTCCTGATTGAGTTTTGGAGGAAATTTTTCTAGGAATATGTCCATTTCTTGCAGGTTGTCCAATTTGATGGAATAGAGTTGTTCATAGTATTTTTTAACAATCCTTTGTATTTCGGCGGGGTCTGTTGTTATTTCTCCTCCTTCATTTCTGATTTTGTTCATTTGGGTCTTCTCTCTTTGCTTCTTGGTGAGCATGGCTAGAGGTCCATCAATCTTGTTTATACTTTCAAAGAACCAGCTCTTGGTTTTGTTGATCATTTGAATTGTTTCTTTGGTCTCCATGTTGTTTATCTCCACTCTGATCTTTACTGTTTCCTTCTTTCTGCTTACACTGGGCTTTTCTTGTTGCTCTCTTTCTAGGTCTTTAAGTTGTAGGGTTAGGAAATTTATTACCATTGTTTCCTGTTTTTTTTTTACAGTAGGCTTGTAGGGCTATGAACTTCTTTCTCAAGACTGCTTTTACTGTGTCCCATAAATTTTGTATTGTTGTGTTCTCATTGTCATTTGTTGCCATGATGTTTTTTATTTCTTCCTTGATATCTCTGGTTACTCAGTCATTGTTTAATAGCATGCTGTTTAGTCTCCATGTGTTTGATTTCTTTATATTGTTTTTATTATAGTTGATTTCCAGTTTTATGCCACTGTGGTTTGAGAAAATGCTTGATATGATTTCTATCTTTTTGAATTTGAAGAGACTTTTCTTATGACCCAACATATGATCTATCTTTGAAAATGACCCATGTGCACTGGAGAAGAATGTATATTCTGTGTATTTGGGGTGAAATGTTTTGCAGATGTCAATTAATTCCATCTGGTTTAGTGAGTCATTTAGGATTGATGTTTCTTTCCTGATTTTTTGTTTAGAGGATTTATCTAGTGGTGACAGTGGGGTATTAAAGTCTCCAACTATGATTGTATTGCTGTCAATCTCTCCCTTAATATCCCCCAGGAGTTTCTTTTATGTATTTAGGTGCTTCTATATTGGATTCATATATGTTTATCAGTTATTTCTTCTTGTTGGATTGTTTCCTTTAGTATTATGAAGTGGCCTTCCTTATCTATTGTTATGTCCTTCACTTTGAGATCTAATTTGTCAGATGTAAGTATTGCAACCCCAGCTTTTTTTTCATTTCCATTTGCCTGAAATACCATCTTCCATCCCTTCACCCTCAATCTGTGTGCCTCTCTTTTTCTGAGGTGGGTTTCTTGTTTTCTTACATGGATTATGTTTTCTTATCCAATCAGTTACCCTATGCCTTTTGATTGGAGCATTTAATCCATTTACATTTAAAGTTTTTATTGATAGGTACTTATCTGTCGCTATTTTTAATCTTTACCCCTGAGTTCCTTCTTCACTTCCTATTTCTTTTTATTACAGCAGAACCTTTAACATTTCTTGCATTGCTGGTTTGGTGGTAATACATTCCCTTTGTCCTTTTTTGTCTGTGAAGCTTCTGATTTCACTTTCAATTTTGATTGAAAGCCTTGCAGGGTACACTATTCTTGGATTCAGACCCTTCCTTTGCATGACTTTGTATATTTCATTCCATTCTCTTCTGGCCTGTTGAGTTTCTGTTGAGAAATTAGTTGCTAGTCTTATGGAGGTTCCTTTGTAGGTAACTTTCTGTTTCTCTCTGGCCGCTTTTAAGATTCTTACTTTGTCGTTGTTGTTTGCCAATTTAATTATAATTTGACTTGGTGTCGGTCTTTTGGGGTTCATTTTGCTTGGGACTTTGTGAGCTTCTTGGATTTGTGTGGGTTTTTTCATTTCTATATTACGGAAGTTTTCTGTCATTTCTTCAAACAGGTTTTCTATTCCTTGTTCAGTTTCCACTCTTTCTGGAAATCCAATTATGCGGATATTGTTTTGTTTCATGTTATCTTAAAGTTCTCTTAGGCTCTCCTTTTTCTTTTTATTTATTTTTTCTAGAAGCTGCTGTACTTGGGTATTTTTTCCTACCTTGTCTTACAGCTCACTGATGCGGTTCTCTGCTTCTTCTAGTCTACTTTTGATGCTTTCTATTGAGTTCTTTATAGCAGTGATGTCATTTTTCATTTCTTTTTTATTATTCTGCATTTCTTTTTCTTCTTCATTTCCTCTTGGGTCTTCTTAATTTCCTCTTGGCTCTTACTCACATTATCATTTTTTTCTTCCATTCTTTTCAGCCACCTTATGATCATTTCTCTGAACTCTTTGTCTGGCAGGCCTATTTCTGCTTCTCTTTTGTTTACTTCGTTTTCTGATGATACCTTCCTTTCTGTCATATGCGGGCTGTTTCTTTGTCTGCTCATGATCTTTCTTCTCCGGGTGTTTGGTTATGTAGTTCTCTCTCCTACGTTGATTCAAAGGCACAAACTTATCCCCAGCGAAATCTGACCTTTATGTGTGGCGTGTGGAGCTCCTCTGAGTCCGTGTGTCTGTGCCAATTGAAGAGCAGTGTTCTAGGTCCCCCAGCTGTTCGGTGGGTGCTACAGCTGTAGCTTCAGACTGTCGTAGATATCCACTTTTCTCTGCAAGATGGCGCGGTCTCTACTTTCATGTTGGTGACTCTGGGAGACAAAAACCTAGTGGCAGTGGGGTTGCCTGGTTAGGGGAGCCCCATCCAGCAGTCCCCCACCTTCTCCTGGAGGATAACTGACTCTTAACTTGCCAACAAACACTTGCACTGCAACTCTCATCTGCTCTCTCTCCGTCTGCCCAGTGACAAGGCTCCTGACACGTCTGTCTATTCTGCTGCCATTTTTCCCCCCAATAAATGAGATTTTTGATATTTTATAAAAAAATGTGTCAGCATTTGGAAAATCAGCATAATATATGAAATCAATATTTTCCAAAAGATTCACGCATGGTGCTATAAAATTAATCATAGATAGAACATCCATTCAAGAGAGAAGACAAATGTATTTTAATGTAAGAGAATGCAGAATTCATTAACATGATTTCAGACTCATTGAAACTAACCTTTTATACACTACTCTATGTTGATTATTGGTATAATACCAAAGAAAAATGTCCACATCAAAAGGCTTTTAAAATACTTCTCTTGCCCTAGCTCAGTGGTCGGCAAACTCATTAGTCATCAGAGCAGCAAACTGCAGCTCACAAGCTGCAGTTTGCCAATCACTGCCCTAACTGATTTTGCTCAGTGGATATAGCATTGGCCTTCAGACTGAAGGGTCCTGGTTTGATTCCAATTAAGGGCATATGCTCAGGTTGCAGGCTCAATCCTCAGTATGGGCATGCAGAAGGGAACTAATCAATGATTCTCTCTCATCATTGATGTTTCTATCTCTCTTTCCTTCACCCTTCCTCTCTGAAGTAAATACAAATGTAGTTAAAAAATAAAAAAATATTTATCTTTTTCAATTACAAAATCTGTGTGAGGTCAGATTTTCTCCATAGATTTTTATCAAAGAGCATATTACAATAGACTGAATGCAGATGTGAGAATCCAGCTATTTTCTAGTAAGCCAGACTCAAAAGAGGTTTGCAAAAATGTAAAACATTCCATTTTTCTTACTATTTTTTTTAAAATATCCTATATAATAAAAGCCTCAATGGCATCATATCCTCGAGTGACGTCCTTGCACAACATCATCACAAAATGTCCACTACGAGATTGCCAGCAGGAGAGGGCATTTGTGAGAAAACAGGCCAGCAGGGAAGGGCAGTTGGGAGTGATTGGGCCAGCAGGGGAAGACCATTGGGGGCAACCATGCCAGCAGGAGAGGACAACTGAGGGCAACTGAGCCTGCAGGGGAGGGCAGTTGGGAGCGATAAGGCTGGCAGGGGAGCAGTTAGGCATCAATCAGGCCAGCAGGGGAGCAGTTAGGGAGCAATTAGGCCAGCAGGGGAGCAGTTAGGGGTAATCTGGCAGGTAAGCAGGCAAGCTTTTAGGAGCCAGTAGTCCTGGATTGTGAGAGGGTTGCCCCACTGCTAGTTTAGGTACTATCCCACAGGGGTGATCAGGTCAGGAGGCCTGAACCTGCAGTTGTGGGTGATCAGGCGAACAGAGGAGGGGAGTTGTGGGCGAACAGGCCAACAGGGATTGGGCCTAAACCAGCAGTCGGATATCCTCCAAGGGATACCATATTGGAGAGGGTGCAGGTTGGGCTAAGGGACACCCCCTACCCCCGCATGAATTTCATGCACCAGGCCTCTAGTATTATTTATATTAGCACACAATGGGTTCATTCTTACAATTTTAAATACACTGATGAATATTTCAAAACTTTCTGTTTTAATTTTAAATACAGAAAACTGTTATATAAACATATGCATAAAGCTCAATCATTTTTAAGAGTGTAAGGGGGTCCTGACGCAAAGAGTTTAAAAACTGGTGATTTAGAGGCTGAGTGAAATATGATCAGAGCCGTTTTCTTTTTTTTAATCTTCACCTGAGTATATTTTTCAATTGACAGAACAAGAGAGGGTAAGACCTAATATAATGAACATTCTAACATCTCAATGTAAAGAAGTAGCCAATGTACAGGGAAAATGTTCAACTCAGTAAAAAATTTTAAGAATACTCAAAACTACAAGAAAATACAATTTTTAATCTAACTGGTAATGCTCAAGAATTCTGAGAACAGATTTAGTTGGTGAAGGTGCAGAGAAAAAGTAATTTTCATACATAGATGATGGATAAACAGACCATTACTAAACATTAACATCCATCAATATTTAAAATATACATGTGTTGACCCAGAAATTCAACTTTTAGAAACTTATACTACAAATATATGCATATTTGCTCAAAATTACATATATACATCAAAAACTTGCATATATATGTAAAAAATGGACTCTAAATGTACATAGAGGATGGTTAAATAAATTAAGTATTCATACAATGGTATAAGATGAAGCATTTTAAAATAATGAGTTTGTTTTATGGGACTAATATAGCATTATCTCCAAAATCTTTTGTTAGTGAAAAAACAAGGTATAAGGTGCCATCCTCTATGAAAAATATATGAAAGTGTGTGTGTGTGTGTGTGCGTGTGTGTATGTGTGTGTGTGTGTGTGCGCATGTGTGTGTATGAGTGTGTGTGTGCGCATGTGTGTGTATGAGTGTGTGTGTGTGTGTGCGCGCATGTGTGTGTATGAGTGTGTGTGTGTGTGTGCGCATGTGTGTGTGTGTGTGTGTGTGTGTGTGTGTGTTTTAGATGTGTAGGCTCCCTAAAGATATGCAAGAATTACAATGGCTGCCTCTGAGGTGGAGAATTAGATGGCTGTAAGACAATAATGGAAGGAAGATATACTTGTTACTATATGTTTCATATCTTTTTTATTCTGAGAGAGAAAAAAAACATCAATTTGCTTTTCCACTTATTTATTCATTCACTTAAAGAATATATATTTTCATTGATTTCAGAGAGGAAGGGAGAGAAAAAAGGGAGAAACATTAATGATGAGAGAGAATAATTGATCAACTGCCTGCTGCAAGCCCCAACCTGGGGATTGAGCCTGAAACCTGGGCGTGTGCCCTAACCGGGAATCAAATTGTGATCTCCTGGTTCATAGGTCAATGCTCAACCACTGAGCCATACGGCTGTGCTATTTATACATTTTCTAGAGGCCCAGTGTACGAAATTCATGCGTGGGTAGGGTCCCTGGGCCTGGCTAGCAATCAGGGCCGATTGGGACCCTCTTTACCCCAGCTGCTGGGTGCCGGCTGGGCCTTCCTTCATTCCGCATTGGCTCCTGGTGGTCAGTGCATGTCATAGCAAGCAGTCGAACTCCTGAGGGGACAATTTGCATATTAGTCTTTTATTATATAGGATTGGTTCATTAAAATTTAAATACATTTTATTGATCTTTTTACAGAGAGGAAGGGAAAGGGCTAGAGAATTAAAATATCAATGAGAGAAAAATATCAATCAACTGCCTCTTGCACTCTCCCTACTGCGGATGCGCCGGTAACCAAGGTACATGCCCTTGACTGGAATTGAACCTGGGACCCTTGATTCTTCAGACCGGTGCTCTATCGCACTGAGCCAAACCAGTTTTGGTCACAAAAAATTTTTAAAAGCATTGTTATATACTTGTAATTTGTACCCTTTTCTGTATGTAAGTTATATTTTAATTATTAAAAAATGTAGTATCTAGTTTGGGAGCTTGTAGTAAGCTGACACTGCTAGTGCAAGTGTAACTGATATCTTTCTGGAAGGCAATCTGGCAGCATGTGTCAAAAGCCATAAATTTTGACTCAGCAATTCTACATGTAGGAATTTATCCTAAGGAAATATTTAAGATGTTTGCAAAGCTGTGTGTAAAAGGACATTTACTGTAATGTTTATTATAATGTTGTTAACAGCAAAAAAAAAATAATAATAAAATAGGAAACACCTAATCCTACATAGTAAAAGGCTAATATGCAAATTGAATGAACAGCAGAATGACTGGTTCATGATGTGCACTGACCACCAGGGGAAATACGCTCATTGCAGGAGTTGTTCCCTAGTGGTCAGTGAGCTCCCTCAGGATAGTGCTGGTCAGCAATAATCTTGAGCTGGGCTTACAGCTGGTGAGCGAAGCTGCAGTGGCAGGAGCCTCTCCTGCCTCCCTGGCAATGCTAAGCCAGCAGTCAGACATCCACCAAGGGCTCCTAGCCTGTGAGAGGGCACAGGCTGGCCTGAGGGACCTTCCCTCCCATCATACACACAAATATCAAGCTCCGGCCTCTAGTGTCCTATAAAAGGGGATCAGGCTTTCTGGATTTCTACGTGCAACTTCCTTTAGTTGTCTTCAACGTGGGTTCATCTGACACCAGCCACATCCACCATGCTGCTAAAGTTCTATCCTAACAAGATCAAAGTCATATATCTGAGCTGCACCGGTGAGGAATCTGATGTCACATCTGCCCTGACTCTCACGATTAGCCCCTTGGATCTCCAAAAAAGGTTGGTGATGGCACTGCTAAAGCAATCAGTGATCGAAAGGGTCGAAAACAAGCATGTCAAACTTTCAGCCCACAGGCCACATGCAGCCCACAACAAATATTTTCATGGCCTAGCCAATATAACAGTATGTAAGAAATGTTTTAATAAGAATTTTGTAATTTTATTTTTACAGTATCCTGTTATACATAATCTATATATATACAAAAGGCTAATACGCTAAGTGTCTGACTGTTCAACCAGTTGCTATGACGTTATTGACCACCAGGGGGCAGATGCTCAATGCAGGAGCTGCCAAGCTGCAGTGACTTGGCAGTGGCAGTTCTTGGGTGACACACCCCAAAACCAGAGAGGATGGAGCCTGATTTCTTATGGTGCTGTGCAATTCCACCTTCAGCCATTGGTTATGTTGTTGCTGGGGCACGGTTGGCCCTGAATCTGGTTTACTCCACACTCTGTATGATAGCAACTTTTCAGAGTGCCCTCTCCCACTCTGAGACTCGTTGGAGGATGTCAGAGAGCCAGTTTTGGCCTGATCCCTGCAGACCAGGCAGAAGGACCCCACCTGCTGGAGGGACCCCGCTCATTCCGCAGATGCTCTTGCAGCCACCATGCCACCCCAGGTGCAGCTGGCCAGGGAGGGGCCATGGGAGATTGGTTCTAGGGTGTGTCCAGCCCATCTTGCCCAGTTTTGCCGGCCACCTTCTAATTCAGCCGTCGCCAACCTTTGGTCCTCATATACCACCAATGGTCCACGGACCACCAGTTTGTGACTGCTTTTTTTTTAAAAATACATTTTATTGATTTTTTACAAAGAGGAAGGGAGAGGGCTAGAGAATTAAAAATATCGATGAGAGAGAAACATCAATCAGCTGCCTCCTGCACACCCCCTACTGGGGATGTGCCTGCAACCAAGGTACATTCCTTGACTAGAATCAAACCTGGGACCTTTCAGTCCACAGGATGACCCTCCATCCACTGAGCCAAACCAGCTAGGGTGACCACTCTTCTAATGAATTTCCTTTCAATGTGCACAAATCCATGCACCAGGTCAATAGTCATTAATAACGAACTACAATGTTCTCTAATGACTGATTACTATATTCATGTTGCATTCATTTTCCTTACAAGCTTTACATGCAGGCATATCATTTTTCTCCACTAATACTAGCAGTGAATATTTTAACAGCCAATTGCCATGTCATTAGTCTTGTACTGACCTGTTTGGTGTGTGCAATAGGAAATATTTCACTTTCGGAGAACAAGAAAAATAGGTTAATTTGCATTACACTTATTTTGTGAAATTATTCAGTTTCTGGTAAGTTAATATTCAAGAAAAAATATTAATTTTTATTAAAAGGGTTCTATTATTTTATGTTAACGATGACTCATTTATTTCAGTTCTTTGTATTCAGCATATCTCTATAGAAATAAAACTATGTTGCTATGAAAATGGAAGCTTTTGTTTTTTTGTGGCCCACATAAACGTAAGTCTTGTTTATTTGGCCCATGTTAGCCCTTGAGTTTGATATACTTTGTCTAAAAATTACAGTAAGCCCTGGCCAGGTAACTTAGTTGGTTAGTGTTGTCAGAAATTCTAAGGTTGAGGGCTCGATCCCTGGTCAGGGCATGTAAAAGAATCAACCAATGAATTCATAAATATGTGGGACAACAAATCACTGTTTTTCTCTCTTTAATAAATAAATTGCCCTGGCTGGTTTGGCTCAGTGAATAGAGCATCAGCCTGCAGACTGAGGGGTCCAGAGTTCGATTCCAGTCAAGGGCACATGCCTGGGTTGCAGGCTTGGTCCCCAGTGGGGGGCGTGCGTGAGGTGGCCAATTGATGATTCTCTCTCATCATTGATGTTTCTATCCCTTTCCCTCTTCCTTTCTCTCTGGAATCAATAAAGATATATTAAAAAAATTAATAAATTAAAAATTAAAAAAAGATTACAGTGAAACTGACCATTCAGTACAAATAAGCCTAGATTGAGATAGTATCTTCTGATTCTGCCCTGATCAGCAAAGTCCTCAAAGAACTGCCAAGAGATAGAAATAGGCAAGAAAACGTTAAGTACAGTAGAAATGTCACTTTTTAAATTTTATTTATTTATTTATTTATTTATTTATTTATTTATTTGAGAGAGAGACAGAGAGAGAGACAGAGAGAGAGAGCGAGAGAGAGAGAGAAAGGGAGAGGGAGAGAAACATTCTTGGGCACATTCGATTGAACTCGAAACCTGGATATGTACCCTGACTGGGAATGGAACCGGCAAACTTTCAGTGCATGGGATGATGTTCAACCAACTGAGCCATACTGGCCAGAGCTGGAAATAGTACTTTTATTGAGATTGTTAGCATTGGCCAACAGATACAGCACCGACCTTTAGCTAGCGACTTTCTGGAACCATTAAAGAGATCCTGGGGACTTCCCAGTCTGTGGTCCTTAATGTTGATGGCTCCACCCTCATGACATCATAGATGACATCAATAGTAGTGCGGTGAAATATCCAGTTAATTCAGAGCCACAAAGAAATCTTTAATTGTGGATAGAGTGTCGGCCTGCAGACTGAAAGTTCCCAGGTTTGATTCTGGTCAAGGTGACAGGCCTGGGTTGTCGGCTCAATCCCCAATAGGGGGCGTGTAGGAGGCAGCCGATCAATAGTTTGCTCTCATCATTGATGTTTCTATCTCTCTCTCTCTCCCCCTTCCTCTCTGAGATCAATAAAAACATATTAAAAAAAAAAAGATCCAAAAAAAAAAAAAAAGATCCATAAAGATCATTTGACAACAACAACAAAAATGAGGCAGGGACCCAGAAAAATATATGCTCTAGTTATACAATGAAATATATGAAGCCATGAAAATGTTGTAGGTTAATATTATTCAGCATGATAATAAGTTTATGCTACATCAAGTGAAAAATGTTAGATATACATATTAAAGATATAAAAAGCAACAAAAAATTTGACAGCAATCATCTAGAATCAGTTTGATATAGGAGACAGCCTTAGGCTGGGGGTAAAGATAACTGTTTTAGCCCTGATGTTGTGACTAACCCTTTGGGTGGTTTCCAGCAAGTCACATTTTTCTGGGCCTCTGCAACTCCATCTTTAAAATGTGGAATTGGGTGAAATCCGGCTTTAAACTGTGTTCTGAAAAATACAACATTTCGGTAATAGTGGGAGGGCACATGAAAGAAAGAGAAGGGGGCAAAGGGAGGTTTGGTGAACAGGTTTACGGATTCCTTATTTCCACTTCAAATTTAGTAACTTCATTTTAAGTCATCAGATTTTATTAGAAGGGAATATTCCACCACTAATAAAAGCAGGTGGAAACTACTAGACCTTTCATGTACCCACATTCCCTGGAACTACTTTTTCTTGGCTTTTCTTCTTATTTCCTCCTTGTTCTGAACATGGAATGAAAGATTATGACTGAAATATACATTGTAAAATCCTGGCTGCAATATACATTTTTTTTTCTTTTGGCTCTCCTCCATTTTTCCCCATGCAGAAGTGAAATTAAAGATGAACAGGCCTATGCAAGAATCAGCATGCAAACTTCCAGAAATTTTGCAGATAGTTTTCAGGAAAATTAGGAAAGTTCTCAGTTTCAAAAGAGCCACCAAGTGACACACAAGTTAAAATGACAAACAGAAGTTTACATCTCATTATCCTGTGATTTTAGGAGTTGCTTTTGAAAAAATGTTTGCTTTTCTTTTTTTTGTCATGGGAAATGATCTTCAGAGATAACTTCTTTGCATTTCTTACATATGATCTCCCTAGCTATCATCATGAAAACCATTAGGGCAATTTTCTCCATCCTAAGGTAGGGGGGCTGGAATGGGTAAAGAGGAATGAATCAAGGCCCCATTCTCTTCAGGCATCCTCAGCTTCGGTTTCAGGGCAAGATAGACTCAAATCTATTTCCCAGTTTTCTGATTAGAGATTAAGTTGCTTATCCTTTACGTCAAATTCTCCAAGCTGCTACAATGGAGGTGAGTGAGGACACATAATATCTGCAAATCATGGCACATCTTCAGAGGAGAATTACACATTTCTTAAAAAGTATTTGTAGAGCTTAAATCTTCTAGCTTAAAAAAAAAATTGCCTCTGGTTTGAAGACAGCTTGGTCTGTTGAAAAGCCTGGATGGAGGTGACTGAAATCTTTAGTCTCTTCACACCAGCCTCTAGGTGCCCTGGGACAAATTAACTTCCCATGACCATGGCTGCAATTTTACCATTGGGAGCATTGGATAGATGGTTCCTAAAATCCTCTTGATTTAGATATTTTAAGGACAAATTATTGAGGGAAACTATCTCCAGTTGTTTGCTCAGTCTTCAGAATCACCAGAGGACCTAATCGGAGGGTAGGCAATCAGTTGGCCCTTAATGTTCTACGCTCTGTGCTTCAGACCATGCTGTCTAAAGGCAGGAAAGCTGTGTCTCCTTGAAATGACTGGCTGTTCTCTCATTGATTGGGATTCTTCACCTTCAGAGGTCCACTGGGAACTTCAGTTCACCATCATTTTCTCTATACAATGGCATTTCTGCAGTCAGGTGTAAGATGGTGATCTGGACCACCCCCCCAACCACATTGCACCCAATTCTCCAGGCAGCCCTTTCACTCATTTCTTTCATTCCTCCTTCATCCCTGTGTCACGGTCCCTTTAAGGCAGCGGCCATAGTTGAGTGGTGGGAGTAGCTGTTGGCAAGCAGAGATTCGCAGGATCTGGCCTACCCAGGGCCCCTTACTGCGCAGGCTCAGGACTCGGGGCTTGCTGGGAAAGGAGGGAGGGGCTTCAGGTGCGCCTGCGCATCAGGGGCGCGCGCAAGGGGCTGGTTTAGTGATCCCTTTAAGAAACCGCAGGCGGAGGAATTTCTCTGAGAGAAAATAATCCTACTCACGGGGCCCCTTGGAGGCCATTAACCCCCCGAGTCCCAGCCCCCACCCCCTTTCCTGGGCAGGCCCTACCGCCCACGCGCGCGCCCGTGGGGATCGC
>PVJN01021314.1:11444-35013 GCA_004026805.1 Lasiurus borealis | reverse complement strand
ATGCACATGTCATAAATTCGGACATGTGCCCCCAGTCTGGGCCGGGATAAGAGAAGGTGATAGATGTGGGGGTGGTTGATCTCTATTTCATACATGCTTGTAAGTTGAAGTTCGTTAGTAAGTGGACTTTACTTTTCTTTAATGACGCAAAGAGAAAATAAAAGCCGATGCAAAGGCACCGTTGGTTTCATCTGCCATTGTTTTATGTGCTCACCACCGGGAAGGCACCTTCCTCCGAATGTCAGGCCTCACTTCTGTTCTCTTTAAAGAAGAAATGAGGCAGGTCGCCGAGAAAGCTGGATGCCCTTTCTTTGCTTTTCTTTCTTTTTTTAATCCTCACCAAGAATATGTTTTCGTTTAGTTGAGAGAGAGAGGAAAGAAGGAAGGAAAGGGGAGGGGGGGAGGAAGAGAGAGAGAGAGAGAGAGAGAGAGAGAGAGAGAGAGAGAGAGAGAGAGAGAGAGAGAGGAGAAACATCAACTGGTTGCCTCCCATGCCCAAGCCAACAGGGATTGAACTAGCAATGTAGGTATGTGCCCTGACCAGGAATAGAACCTGCAATCTTTTGTACGTGTGTATGTGTAAGAGGATAATAAATACTCCAAACAACTGAGCCACTGGCCAGGGCTCTTCTTTATTCGTTTTAGCTCCTATATCTTCATTCTCTTCCTCTTTCTTTGATCCCTCCTCCGGTTAAAATCATGTTCAAGTCCCCCCCAGATTTAAAATGTAACAAAACAATGACAAACATTAACCCCAAACTGACATGTCCTTTGCCCAAACCTTTTCCTTCTCTCTTTTTGCTACACTCCTTGAGAGAGGACTCTCTCATGCCAGCTCCCACCTCCCCTGTCAGTCACCCCGAAGCCTGGCTGTTTTCTTCTCCTCCCTATTGAAACACACTCCCCGAAAGCCCCAGATGGCCTGAGGGCTGCCAACTCCAGAGCCCCACTGCAGTCAGCCTTGCAGCATTTCGCAGCCAGGACCTCCTCCTCCTCCACCCCTTCCTTGTGTTTGCTGCTCTGCCCTGTCCTTTTGCGCCTCACTCCCGGGGCTGGCTCTGCTCCTGCTCCCCTCTGAAAGCTGGTGTCCCTTGCAAGTCTCTGCTCAGCTGCTCTGTCTTAGCACCGTCCCCTCCTTGTCTGTGCGACTCCATGCGTTCCCAGGTTTCATCTGTCATTCTGAGGATGGCCATCAAATCGGCACCTTCAAGCCATGCTTCTCACTTGCACACCCAGCTTCTATTTAGCTTACAGGTTTTCTCCAGTGGGGTGTCCCAAAGGCTACCGGAATTCAGTGCACCCAGAGTCCCCCAGTCTGTCTTGACCCCATTGCATCACCAATCATTTTATCATCATCCACCCATGAGACGATTCAGAGGCCATCTATGAATTCTGCTTTCCCTCCTGTGCTCCCAGCGTATCAACAATGATATCTCCTGAAATGACTTTCCAAATTGCCACTACTCTCTTCTTTATTCTGACAGCTACTCCTCCCCTGGTCCCATTCCTCTTAACTGGAATACTAATAAAAAAGCAATACAATAACCAAATATAATCCTGACATGTCTACAGCAATCGTCAATGTACAGAGATTTCTCCTACTGGAATTTAGATCCGCTTCATGGGAAACTGAAGGTTGGGTGAGTGGGGTACAAAATGATGCATATTATAGAGAACCCAGAAATTGACCCAAACCACTATGCTCCATTAATATTCGACAAAGGAAGCATGAACATACAATGGAGTCAAGACAGTCTCTTCCATAAATGGTGTTGGGAAAATTGGACAGATACATGCACAAAAATGAAACTAGACCACCAACTTACACCATACACAAAAATAAACTCAAAATGGATAGAGGACTTAAACATAAGGTGGGAAACCATAAAAATATTAGAGGAATTCACAGAGAGCAAAATCTCAGACATATACCAAAGCAATTTCTTCACTGATATGGCTCCTAGGGCAATGGAAACTAAAGAGATAATAAACAAATGGGACTACATCAAAATAAAAATATTTGCACAGCAAAAGAAATCATCAATAAAACAATAAGAAAGCCCACTGCATGGGAGAACATATTTGCCAATGTTATCAGCAATAATAGTTTAATCTCCAACATTTACAGGGAACTCATACAACTTAACAAAAAGAAGATAAACAACCCAATTTAAAAATGGGCAACAGACCTAAACAGATACTTTTTGAAAGAAGACAGAAGGAAAGCCAAGAGACTTAGGAAAACATGCTCAAAGTCTCTAATCATCCGAGAGATGCAAATCAAAACAACAATGTGGTACCATCTCACACATGTCAGAATGGCTATCATCAACAAATCAACAAATGACAAGTGTTGGTGAGGATGCGGAGAAAAAGGAACCCTTGTGCACTGCTGGTAGGAATGCAGACTGGTGCAGCCACTGTGGAGAACAGTATGGAGTTTCCTCAAAAAAAAACCTAAAAATGGAGTTCCCATTTGACCCAGTGATCCCACTTTTAGGAATATATCCCAAGAAGCTAGAAACATCAATCAGAAAGGATATATGTATCCTATGTTCATAGTGGCACAATTCACCATAGTTAAGATTTGGAAACAGCCTAAGTGCCCATCAGTAGATAAGTAGATTAAAAACCTGTGGTACATCTACACAATGGAATACTATGCTGTGGTAAAAAAGGAGTTCTTACTATTTGCAATAGCATGGATGGAACTGGAGAGCATTATGCTAAGTGAAATAAGCTAGTCAGAGAAAAATAAATATCACATGATTTCACTCATTTATGGAATATAATGAACAATATAAACCAATGAACAAAAACAGATCCAGAAACATAGAAATATTGATGAGACTGTCAAACCTCAGAGGGAAGGTAGAGGAGGGTGGGAGTAAGGAGGAGAGATCAACCAAAGGACTGTATGCATGCCTATAGGCCTAGCCAATGGATACAGATGACAGGGGGACAGTGAGGGCACAAGTGGGGGGAATAGCGGGTAATGGGGGGATATGGACACATGTAATAACTTAATCAATAAAGATATTGGAGTATGGTTAAGAAAAATGATGCATATTCTCCTTCTTCCCCATGAAATGGGAGTTTAAAATAAAAATTTAATTGGATCTTGGAAAATCAAAGTGATGGTTTTTATATGCCTGACATGAACTGAGGGACATATTAGCTACACCAACCTATAAGTTAATCACAACAAAATTACCCAATGGGCTAAGAATCATACTTAAGTATTTAAAGTAAAATATAATTTTAAACCCCTTAGAAATTTTATTGGGCAAATAAAGACTACTGTGTTTAGTTTTTATTTCTAATGTATAAAAAACAGTGTTTTGTAATTTTTAAAATCAGTTAATGATCATTTGTTAAAGAAGTGCTGGTTTTAATGCCTTTTAATTTTGCATTTTTTTTCTTGGGAAATGGATTAAATCAAAGGGCCATATACTTGATTTTCACACACTTGATTTTCAGGAGAAAAAAAAACCTGGCTAATTTACATCCGTTCCCAAGAACAGTGAATAAAGATATGAATAGTAGATGAAAAATCAATGCTACTGTATTTTTCTCTTTTAACAACTCTCAGAATGTGGTGTCAAGAAAGAAACACCAACTGACTCACAACAAAATCATCTTGTGCAGATCTTCTTTCCTCGGAAAGATTCTGTGAGTACTTACAAGTACAAGGACTTTAGCCCAAATATGATGACCCCTTCAACGTTTCCTCCAAGGTCAAGGGAGACACTGGAGCACAGCACCTCTGGGTAAACATGGTGACAGAGAAGCATTCAAAGTGACAGTGAACTAACACACTAGCCTACACCTTCACAAAATGCCATGGAGATTAGCTATTAGCATCGCTAAAATCTTTTCTATTCTTTGTTAAACTTAAAACCACATGTTGTATTTTGCAAACTATACTTAAATGCCACACATACTATAAAAACAAAAAGTAGAACAACAACAAAAAAACCTTAATTTTTTTTTTTTTTAAAGAGAGATCTTGAGAAAATGAGAAGCTGTAGACACGGCTGCTGTGAAAGTGCCTTTGTTTGATCCAAACAAAAAGAATCGTGACTTGGCTAAGTCTGGGCTACTGTTTTATTTCATTGTCTTTACCCAGAGAGAGAATAGTTTTCCCGTAATGTCATCATTAAAACAATAGTTCTACGAATTGTTGATCTGAACCTGGAGGCTGCAAAATTTGTTATGGGATGTTTACTCTAGGAGTTGGTGTTTGTTCACTCAAAATTATAGGCTGTGGTTGTTGGAGGAGGTGTGTTTACGCCCTCATCCTTGTGAGGAACCCATGGGCTGAACTCAGAACAAGCGTGTCAAACTTGAGGCTCGTGGGCCGAGTGCCTCGTTTATTTGGCCTGTGTTAGCCTTTGAGTTTGGCATGCTTGCTCTAAGATGCTCTTTGAGAAAGAGGCATTTGGAGATACTGCCCCTTGAAAAAAATTATTTACAGCTGAAAGAAAACGGCTCTGACAGTTGAATTTAAAAACAAAGTGCAGGAAGTCGCTTTCCTGGAGTGTGAGTGGGTAATAAAGCTCGTGGGGCAGACAGGGGAAATGATCTCCTCTTGGATTTTTATTTAATTTAAATTTATTGGGGTGACATTGATTATTAAAATTAACCTGTATTTTAAAAAAAATTTGCTATGCAGAGCCCGGCCAGTGTGGCTCAGGTGTTGAATGTCAACCTATGAACCAGGAGGTCATGGTTTGATTCCCAGTTGGGGCACATGCCTAGGTTGTGAGCTCAATCCCCAGTGTGGGGCATGCAGGAGGCAGCCAATTAATGATTATTTGTCATCATTAATATTTCTGTCTCTCTCTCCATCTCCCCTCCTCTCTGAAATCAATGAAATATATTTAAACAAAAAAAGAAATTATGCCAAGAGAATATGCATGTGTGTGCATATACATGTGTGTGTGTTGTGTATGGGTGTGTTAATGTGTGTATAAACATATGGGGATGCATGTGGGGTGCAGATGTGTATATATGATGTGCATGAATGTGTGTGTGTGTGTGTGTGTGTGTGTGTGTGTGTGTGAGTGGGGAAGAGAAGAAATGAACAGGAAAGGATTTTGGAATCCTGAGCTAATTAAGATGCTGGATGGGCATTTATCACGAACTTATCTAATAAATGCTTTTTGTAGGTTATGAAAATGAGCAAAAGGGAATAACCGAATTCTCTAATATTAGCATTGTGGGAGATTTTCTTTGCCTGAAATGAATCTTCCCCTATTTTAGATTTTGTTCAAATACTTAGGAACAAACTATGGTGTCCACAGTAAGAGGCCACTACGAGACTTTCAGAGCAGGTGAAACTATGAGGGAGGGAGCTAGCAGGGGTGGCAGTTGGGGGCGAGCAGGGTGGTAAGGGGACTGTTAGGGGTGATCAGGTTGGAAGAGGGGCAGTTGGGGGCAATCAGGTAGGCAGGCAGAGTGGTCAGGGGTGATCTGGCAGGCAGGCAGGTGAGTGGTTAGGAGCTAGCAGTCCTGGGTTGGGAGAAGGTGTAGGCTGGGCTGAGGGATACACCCCAAGCACTAATTTTGTGCACCAGGCCACTAGTTTTTAGAGAAAAAATAAGAAAACGTGCACAGGGTCCAAGCACACTGGCCTTGTAGGAATGAGCTTAGCCCAAGAGGCATCATTTCTGGGAAACCAGAGACATTGGGAGTGGCACTTATTCCAAATCTCAGGTACCCCTTGTGGGCATTCCAGTTCTGTTGAAATAATGCAAAGAAGCAAAACAACAACAACAAAAAACTCCCCTCCGAGGGCAAAAGTTCAAGGGAGGGTTTATTTTTAATGATAAAAGGGAAGATGGATGGTGAGTAAAATCGAGAACGCTGAGTAAAACTCAAAAGCTCAGAACGCCCAGAAGTGCTGTTTGGTTGGCCGCATGTGTGTTTTTTTCTGAGCCAGAAGCTACCAAACACATCTGCCTTGTTCCTAAAAGGTTTTTCTAACTGGCTGCTAATCTCAGATGAGAACCATTTACTTCACACAGCTTCAATGTGTGCAGAACGGTGAGGGGAAGAAGTGTTTTAAAAAAAACTCCTAGGCATGGATTGGCCCTGCTGCTGAATGAATGATATCTGCAAAGGTGTGTGTGTGTGTGTGTGTGTGTGTGTGTGTGTAGTATGATGTATGGTGTGTTGTCATGCCTGCTTACTAGTATTTGCAGATACAAGAGGCAACATTACAGACGAGACCCTAGGTGAGACTATAGCCTGGCACTATGGGCATGTTATTATAAGCTCAAGCACAGCTGATTTGAGATCTAACCCTTTTCTTAGGAGGTTTCACAAGTTACAAATCTCCAGGAAACTAACTGGAAGACTTCACTAAAAGGGAAATCTATTTATTGAAGCTAAAAGCAATGAGGGACATTCATATCATTTATTTGCCTTGGAGATAGCCAAGGTCCCAAGCAGCCACATGCCTTACCTAAGGTACCAAGTCACTGTCAAAGCGTTTATTCCCTGCCTGGTGGTTATTATCATTATTATGGATGTGGAGGTCGTTTTTCCTGAGCAAATAACAGGATAGGGCAAAAGTAGATGTACAGTTGTGAGTACGAGAAACACAGGTTAATTCTTGTATTGTTATTAATTACTAGAGGCCCGATGCATGAAATTTGTGTGTGCGTGTGTGTGTGTGCGTGTGTGTGATGTTTCTATCTCTCTCTCCCTCTCCTTCTCTGAAATCAATAATAATAATAAAATACAGGGGAGAGAGCGACAAGTTAAATAACAGCACAGGTAAGCAAGGGGTCCTCTGAGGCCCAGTGGCCGACACAAGGAGATTCCACGAAGACAAGAGAAGAGACCTCACAAAGACACCCATGGGACGTTAACAACCGCCGCAATGCCTGGTCTGGGTGTGGTTCCTGCTTTGGACAATTAAGCTACAAAAGACAGTTTGAGGGAATTTGAATATATACGGGATATTAGATGATTAACTTGAGCTGTGGTAGCATTATGGCTTGCTATGGAGGAAAGTGTTCTTCCTTTTTAGAAATGCATCTTGAGGTATGTAGGGGGCTATGTCATGGTCTCTATTTTTCATGGATGACACACAGTGGGACATTGCATGTGAAAAAGACTGAAGTTCAGGTTCCCCTATGGAATGGCTGAGCACACACAGACTCTGTACCAGCCACATGTATCAGAGACAACCACACTAGCGAGTAAGTTGCTATCAAATAATGAGCATAAATTTTATACACCATCTTCTAAAGACTGACGTCTTGCTGATGAGTAAAGGGAAAAAGGATAGCATTAAATGTTTAGTTCAAAATAATGAGGAAGGCATTATCATGAGAAGTAAAAAAAAATTATGAAAACCTGGGAACGAATTTAATTTCAGTATGTTCACAATTAAAGATTTTTCTCAACACATTCCCAGTGATTTATGTTGAAATAACCTATACAAAATTGACCTTCTTCACCAAAAATAACAGTAACATTTTTTGCATTAATCCTAGATCATCACAATGAGTGATTTTTATAACTTTTCTTTCCTCAGTGCTATTCAGAATCTTCATCTATTAGTAAAAACCGATCAGCCATGGGAATGCTTAGAAAAATCCCTGTCTGAAATATTGTGAAATCATTAGCCATTAAGATTTGGCTTTAGCTTAACTTTGAGATTAAACATTTAATAACATGAAGACATGTTTATGACGGGCTATGCAACTATATCACCCTACAGCCCCAGCTTTATGCAAGTGAAAATGAGTGAGCCCCGGGTACTTGCAGAGGGAGAGGGAAGGAGGACCCTTTGATGCAGTCTATTTTAAAGACGAGAGTAGGTTCTCACCACATTGGGCAGATGTGGTAAATGTCTGACGCGATAAAGAGAAGCCTAATTTTACTCATCTGCCAAACCGAGAGTTGAAGAGGTGAAGCCCTTTTGCCCTTCTCGGGATGAGTCACCCGAAGTGAGCCTCCGCACCTCCAAGCACCGCACCGGGCCGTTCTGCTGGGACAAACAGAGGAGCCCCGGCCGCGTGGCAGAGCCTCAACCTAGGGTCCTCCCGGGCATTTTCGTGGAACAGTCTCTCACTCTCAGGAAGAGGAGCCAACTTGTGTGCAACCAGGAGGTCAGGATCAACCCAAGAAACGTAGTCCTTCCTCACAGGCCGCCTGTCCTCAGTCATGAGAAGGAAAAGGAACTTTACCAAGTGTCACGTTGATTTAAAGTGGGGAAGAGACCTGCCTCTTTCCTGGGACGGGCATGGAAAATTCTACGCAGGGTAAAAAACACGTTCCCCCGGTCACGGGAGTAAGGGACTCAGCAATAGTTCAAAAGATGCAGCAGAGCCCGGAGCCTGGGCCAGGAAAGACCTCCAGGCCTCACTGTGCACAGAGTGAAGCCAGAGCAACAGGTATCATAGAACCAGATTTACACCTGTGTGCACGTACACACATGCAAACACATACATATACACATGCACACACAAGCAAAACATATGCAAACACACAAGGCATGCACATGGAAACACATGTATACATATGCAAGTATGTACATGCATGTGCATACACACATACAAACACACACGTATACACAGCCATGCATATGCAGAGAAAAGCTCTGAATAAACATGCATCAAACTTTAATAATAATAATAATAATAACATGAACTAGAAAAGAAACAGAATAAGAACTTAAACTTCTTGTACTCTATATATTTTTGAAGTTTTCTTTTCACAGTAGCTGATATCCACTTAATTCTTGTAGAATTTTTAAAAAGAAGGATGATGAACTCATCCACTCTTGGTAGAAATGTAAAAATAATACAGTCCCTTGAAAACAGTTTGGCAGTTCCTCAAAAATTAAGAATAGAGTTACCATGTGACCCAGCCATTTCACTCCAAGGTGAAAAAGGAGCATGTATGTATGCATGAAGGCATGAATGTTTATGGAAGCAGTATTTGTAACAGCCAGAAACTGGAAGCAACCACAGTGTCCCTTCCCAGTGAATGGACAACAGACTGTGTGGTATAGCTGTGCGATTGGACACTAGTCAATAGGACTGTTAGCACAGGCAGCTAGTTTATAATAATAAAAGTGTAGTATGCTAGTCAGGCCGGCCAGACGGCACACCTGACCACCTTCCAGATGAAACTACAGCTGTGAGGGCCGAGCCCCTTGCATGAATTTCATGCATCGGGCCTCTAGTTAGGTAATAATGAAAGAGAAGAGAGTCAGACATCTAATTAAGCCAAATTAACTAGAAGCTACAGGGGACAGCCACATCCTGGGCCAAAGGGACATTAATCCTAGAGCAGGCAGGAAAGACCAGCTTCCCAATCCCCCCAAAAAAACAGATTGGTGGGGAGAAAGGGGTAACAGCGAGGGGGAAGACCCTCTGCAGGGCCCATGTGCAGTAGAAGCCGAGATGGTGCAGAGGGAGGTCCTTGTACTAAGCACGTGACCGGAGAAGCCAGAACTTGGAGGCATGCACAGTAGGAGCCAAAATAGTGACCATGAGGGGCGGAGTGTAGCCTGGGAAAACCTGGGAAATGGATCAGCGAGGAAAAGGGCCAGACCCCAGAGGATCCCGGAAACGGGTTGATTAGGGGGAGGGCCCAGCACAGGCTGGGAAAACTCAGGAAGGAAAACTCAGTTGGCCAGTTTAAAAGACAGCCTGCTTGTCCCAAAACCAAGGAAATATTTGGAGGATTGGCAAGGACCTGGGGGCAGCTGCTACGAGAGCCTGCCTGTTCTCTTCATCCTCGAGGGCATATTATTTCTTTTCACCCAACAAATCTGGCACCTAAACTTCTCCCACGTGTGTGCCCCTGAAATTCTTTTCTCTCGACACCACAAGAACCCATATTCTTCTGCAATAATAAGGAACAATTATTGATACACACATTAGCTTGGGTAAATCTCAAAATAATGACGCTAAGTAAAAGAAGCCAGACAAAGCAGAGTACATGCTACGTATTTCCATTTGTATAAAATTCTAGAAACGCAAACCAAACTACAGTGACCGGAAACAGATGGGTGGTTGAATGGGGAGTAGGGATGGGGAGAGTGAGAGGGAGGGATCCAAATGTGGGAACCCCTTTCACGTCTTGTGTGATTCAGGGTTCGGGTTCTGGAGAAGACCACACACAAATGAAAAAAAAAAGACTTAGAAAAGTATTAGTTTTGAAAATGGGGGCCACTCCAGTGGGAGGAAACCATTGGGGGTGATGGATGTGCTCATTGCTTCATTGTCATGGTGTTCTCAGCAGCGGATATTAGATCAACATTTCTCCAACTGTACACTGTCAATAGCTTCAGTTTATCGTGTGACAACCATACCTCAATGCATCTTTTATTTGTTTATTTTTAATATATTTTTAATTGATTTTCTACAGAGAGGAAGGGAGAGAGATAGAAAGTCAGAAACATCAGTGAGAGAGAGACATCGATCAGCCGCATCCTGCACGCCCTACAGTGGAGATGTGCTCGCAAGCAAGGTACATACCCCCAACCGGAATCGAACCTGGGACCTTTCAGTCTGCAAGCCGATGCTCTATCCACTGAGCCAAACTGGTCTCAGCCTCAATGCATCTTTTAAAATACATGCTTAATATAGAACATTTGGAAATTGTGTAAGAATGAAGACGAAAAAAATAAATAGCATCCTCACTCCCTTGAGAAGAGAACTGCTAACATTTTGAGACCTTTTTCTTCTATGACATTTTCACATGTCAGGCTCGAAGTTCTATAAGGGCAAGTTGACCTGATGCAGCCATGTGGTCCTAGCACTAGGCTGGAAAAGCAATCGCTCGACAACCATTGAGTGAGCGTGGAAATACTCTAATTTCTTCACTTCCTTTTACATCAGAACTTTTTCATGTCATTAAAAATTCCTTGAAAATATATTTACATCTGTACACCTTTTTAACTGTGTGGATTACAGTATCTGATTTTAGGCTTGGGTTAACAGTTTTTCAACATAATCAATAGCGCTGTGATATTCAGCTTGGTGGATACATCCTTGATTATATCATCGGGAGTTCCAGAGATCCAATTAAGCAGGTTATTAATAATTTAATTTTACATTGTGCAGATAAGAATAATATAGTTAAAATTTCCATATTTAAAATTCATTTGTTAATTAACTCCTCTCGCCCTGAGTTTCCTCTTTTGTAAAATGAAAGTAATAACAGCGTCCCCATCTCAAGATTGGTGTGAGGACAAAAGGAGATGGTGAACATGCAGAGCTTATGATAAGGCTGGGCAGAAAGAAAATTGTGACGATGGGCACTTTGGAGCCATATTTATGCCAGAATTGTCCATGTTTCCATGTAAATTCCCTCAACTCAAAAAGCTGTTCTTGGGATCTATCAGTCTGAACACACCTCTCAGCCTGGCTTAAAGAATCTTTGGAATGGGTGGGAATGAAATAATAAAATCTGCAAGTTACAGCACGACTGTTTAGCATCTCTTTAAAAAACTCATCTCGGCCAGAGATAAATATTGGCCCCAATGGAACGGATTCCAAGTTCTGGCTCTGGAAAGCTCCAGGGACCTGCAGATTCAGGGGAGAAATTTTCTTTTGAGTGGACTTCCCCCAGCTTTCTGCTGAATTTCAGGATTAAGTAATTTGCTTGAAACAACTAGCTTTGTAGAGTTGTGGTAACAAACCATATATCATTCTAGGTTCCGAAGAAGCTCTGTAAACCCTGGGGAGTCAGATGACTTTCAACTGAGCTGTTTGATTGAACTCTTTTGAAGGGGATTTTTAGCCAAGTCCTGGTTCTCAAGTCTCAGCATTTAGCAGAAACTTTCAGTGAGTTACACACACACACACACACACACACACACACACACACACACACACACCTTTTGTTCATTCACTTTAGCAAAGATGAACATATATATGTATAGGATATACATATAGACTCAGAATGTCTGCAACTATATCTTTATTTAAATAATAACCACCCCCTTTTATACCTAGGGAAACCGAGATTGGTGACTCGCTCAACTCTCCACTTAGTAAGTGGTAAGAGGGACAACTCCAGCTCCCTCTAAACCCAAAGCACGCATGTAATTCATATACAGTGGTACCTCGAGATACGAGTGCCCTAACATACGAGATTTTTGAGATACGAGCTGTCGAGTGAGCAATTTTTGTTTTGAAATACGAGCAACATTTGAGATAGGAGTAATCGCGCAGACAGCCGGCTGCACACAACCCACCAGTTTATCACGACTCGAGCATCTCATGGTTTCCCACACCTCAAGGTTACGGAATGAATTAAACTCGTATCTCGAGGTACCACTGTATTATAAAGTAATCATATCAGCCAGCGTTTTCCCTGCACATGAGTGTTTACAAGGTCCTTTCTCTGTTCAGGTTGCTACTCCGAGGCAGGGATTCTCCCCATGTCTCCCAAACTTGACATCTACTACCTGAAGTGCGATTCTGGCCCAGCTGCACGGGTATCACCCAGAAGCTTGTTAGAAATGCAGATTCTCAGGCTCCATCCAGACCTGCCAGAATCAGTATTTCAACAAAACCTCCAGAGAACCAAGATAGCGGCATAAGGTATCCACCTGTACATGCTACCTTTCACAACCACACCAAAACTACAACTAAAAGACAAAATGACTATCCCCAGAACCATGCGAAAGCTGGCGGAGTGGAAGTTCTACAACTAGAAGGAAAGAAAAAAGTGCATTGAGACCTCGTAGGACATGCAGAGGCTCAGAAAGATAGAGTTACGGAGACGCGTGTAAATCGGATTGGCGTGTGCTGTTTTTTTTTCAATTGAGAAGGAGTTACAAGTTCCCAACTGCTCTGAACTCCAGTTTCCGGTGGGTTTCTGGGGACCCAGACTCATACAGGGAGAAACTGGACTGTCTGCTATTGGGTCAGAAAGGGAGGGAAGCTCTGTCACAGAGGTGCACATAGGAATCATTGTTTACTGCCCTGGGACGCAGTATGCAGGACATGGAACAGAACGTGGAAACACGGAGATGCAGAGAGGGCTGACTGGCAGCCAGCACTGTTTGCCACGCCCTAGCAATTTCCTGAGACCCTGTCCAGCCCAATTTACAAACCCACAGAACTGTGCGCAGTGGCTTTTGCATATAAATGGCCTGCCCTCTGGTAGCTTAACCTAACAAATTGCAACAGGGTCAGACAACTCCAAAACTTCTAAACTCCAAGCAATGAGAAGAGATCTGCAAATCTCCCCGTAGCTCCTGCTGGGTGGCCTCAAACACTAGCCGACTTGCACCTCCTTGGGCATGTAGTGGGGGTAGGGAATCAAGTGGAGGGGAACTATGGGGGAAAAACAAGGAACATCTGTAATAAGCTGAAGAATAAAGATTTATTTAAAAATACAAAAAAAAACTTCCAGGTGATTTATTGGCAGATTAAAGTTTGAAAGGACTCTGTCAGCCATCAAATGTATACATCATGGCCAGATCAGAGATACACAGAGGCATTAGGAAGAAACAGAGGGAGTGCCTCTCCCCTCCCCCAGGCCAGCAGGTCTGCACTGAACAGGCTGGCCAGGCAGGGAGGAACAGACAAAGGAGTGCTGCGGAGGCTTCCGCTGACAGGCAATCCCAGCCTTGCTCATGGACGGAGGGTTCTGGCTCAAGGCCATTGGCAAGGTCATTCCTGCTGAGTGAGGAATGCATCAGTCACCCAAGCCTGCTGACCCTGCACGTTTGTCCCAAGAGACCCTTAGGAAGCAGACTGTAACCCGTTTTTATGGTTCGAGACTCATGAGGATATTCCTAGAAGACAAGACAAAGACAGAGCATACCTTCCTAGCTTTGAAGGCAATATGTACAGCCAACTCTGAACCCATAATTGCTTGTATCACTGAGGAACCCTCGTCTATGGAAGGTGCTGGAAGCAGTGTGGGCAGTGTCTGCAGATGATTTGGCATAGTATTGGTAAGGAATGACATTCCAAAGAAAGCTCTGATTTGTGTGTCCTGCCACCCCCGTCTCATTGAAATAAAAATAATTACGTATGTCTCATCCAGAAAGGGGAGGCCACGCCAGAGTGCAAGGGAATCCAAAATGACATTTACATCATCTTCTCACCTGTTGTCTAAAACCATTCACTCTAGGCCAGTACTTGGCTTCTTCAGTGAGTCTGCCCATGGAGAGAGTGGTTATGCTAACAAATGTACTCAAGTCCCCATGACATCTGCTCTTACATTTTCCTTCAAATCTCCATGTCTTTCCGTTATACAGCACTGCCTCAGGAAGTGGGGGTAAGGATTAGAAAGTTTTAATAAAGATATTCCTGAGGCCCTGGCTGGCTGGTTTGGCTCAGTGGATAGAGCGTTAGCCTGCAGACTGAAAGGTCCTGGGTTTGATTCCAGTCAAGAGCACATACCTTGGTTTCAGGCACATCCCCAGTAGCGGGTGTTATAGGAGGCAGCTGATTGATGTCTCTCTCTCTCTCTACCTTCCTCTCTAAAAAAATCAATAAAAAATATGTTTAAAAAAAGATGTTCCTGAGATGATTTCTAGGCCTGTCACCATCTCCCCGGTGCCTGCTCTGAAGCTCAGGCTGGTGGGAGGGACAGGGCAGCATGTTACAAGGGTGCTCACAAGGCCATACAGGGAGCCGTGTGGTTTGGGGTCAGGAAACTAGGCGCCCGGCTGCAGGCTACACCCACAGACCCAGGCACCACCGCCATGCCAGGTGTCTCTCGGGTTTTGGCAGCTCTGAAATTATGAGTTGACAATCAGGTGGCACGGAAGCCTGGCAACAAAGTTATCGGTCGATCAGAGGGCCCGCTTGGATGTGGTTTCGACATCCTGAAAGTGAGCATGCTGTGGCATACGGTGGAAATGCCATGCCCGGGATGAGTGATGGCATGTGAGAGTGTGTGTGTGTGTGTGTGTGTGTGTGTGTGTGTGAGTGTGTGTGTGTGTGTGTGTGTGTGTGGTTGAGCAGAGAATCTATTTTTCTCTTAACTATCAGATGAACAATGAGCGATTTTGTCAAAAGGGATGATTTTGTAATAACTTTCTACGAAAGGTAATCATATATTTGCCCAAGCACAAAGTCTACTTAATACGGAAGACAAGTTACAGAATTTTTGTACTTTTCAATAGATAGAAAAACACTTAGAATCCTAAAATGTTTAAGATTAGTTACACAGTTATGCAATTTTTTCCTGAATACACTCGCATGGTAAAATAGGCAGTGATTACAGACCAAGGTAAGCTACCTCTTTTTAAAAAATATATATATTTTATTGATTTTTCACAGAGAGGAAGGGAGATGGATAGAGAGTTAGAAACATCGATGAGAGAGAGACATTGATCAGCTGCCTCCTGCACACTCTCTACTGGGGAGGTGCTTGCAACCAAGGTACATGCCCCTGACCGGAATTGAACCTGGGACCTTTCAGTCTACAGGCCGACGCCCTATCCACTGAGCCAAACCGGTTTCAGTTCCCTGGTTGATCATCTCCCACCAACCCCCAACTTCTTGGAGGTAAGCAGTGTGGCCACTTGGGTATGACTCCTTCCATATTCTCTTCTCTGTGGTTATAAATGTGAACAATTTCCTAGACATACAGAGAATGTCATCTTGGCGTCTCATTTTGTTTCCACCAGAAATGCGACTCCAATTGAACAAATCTACAATTTGCTTTGTTCATTCGGAAACATTCCCAGCAGATCTTTCAACATTAGTACATAAAGATCCGCCTCCTTCTTTTTTAGCTGCTGCACAGTACTCCCTAGAATGAATGTACTGTTCTTTATGAAATCTCTGTCTTATGGATGGACCTGTAGGTTATTTTCCATTTTCACCCCAACAATTTGGTGAGCTTGCATGAAACTTCTCCAAAGGGGACGCCATTGGGACATAGGGGTGCAATCCTACCATCATCCCCTCCCAATGTGGCTGAACCGATGTGCACCCACTCAGGACTGGAGGAGAACCCCGTTCCCACACCCGTGCTCAATCGTCAGCTCACAAGCATTTGCCTATTTGCAGGGTGCAAATATTTTTAAAAACATATTCCATTGATTTTAGATAGGAAGGGAGAGGGGGAGAGAAACATCAATCATGAAAGAGAATCACTGATTGGCTGCCTCCTGCACCCCACACTGGGGATTGAGCCTGCAACCCAGGCATGTGCCCTGACCGGGAATTGACCTGTGACCTTCTGGTTCATAGGTGCAATGCTCAACCACTGAGCCACACCAGTTGGGTGGAGGGTGCAAATATCATTGCTGCTTAACGTGCATCTCCCTGGTTCTAGTTAGACAGAGCATCTTTCCCAATGTTTCTCTCCCCTCCTCTGGGGATGGCTGCCTCTTCACCTTTTCATCTATTTTAAAATCCGGGTTACTTGTCTTTGTCTTTTGAGTTTGTAGGGACATAATTTCTTTTCTAAGAGAAATTGCAAACAAGCAACAGCTTTCTTTATTTCAGAAAGTCGTGAAAACATCTGCTTGCATAGAGGGGAAAAAAAAGCCTGCGGTATATGTGTGTGCGCGTCTTTTTTCCATAGCGTGACTTTAACACCCACACACACACCTTTAGAAAACGGAGTGAAGCCCCTAAGATTGCAGCAGCAAAGGAGAAAGACGAAGAACAGGCAAGTAACAAGAGAGGCCGATTCCAGACGAGCCCGGAATCCGGCTTGCTGGCCCCTGGAAGGCTCCCCTAGCCGCCTAGGGCCAGCTCTTCCCGGTGGGAATCTTCTCTGCGGCGGGAGCTTAGGATTTGGGCCCTGGCTTGTCAGTTGCTGGTCTACGGAAGTGACGTCAGCCTGTGGCCCTCGCCTGGGGTTATCTGAGGGGCTCATCGCAGTGACAGACAGAGGAGCGAGCAGGTGGCAGCAAGGAGGGGCAGGCCCAGGCTCCCCGGCTCACCCTCAACCGCAGGGAGCTTATCTGCACGGGCATCTTCCTGGCTGACAGCTCAAGTCTGGGGGCTCAGGGGAACGGGCACGAAGGGGGTGCAGCGGGGCCGCAGGGGCAGGGGCGGGAGAGCCAAGCTCTGCAGTTGGTTGTGATGGGTGCGGAGGAGGCCTAGGGAGCGGATACAAGCAGGGACTCCAAAGGTGTGAGGTGTGGTGTGGAGTAAGGAGCCGTGACATGGTTCCTTTCACCCTCTGTTTTAATGGATCACTAAGAAGCATTCCATGGCCAAGACCGGTTTGGCTCAGTGGATGGAGCGTTGGCTTTCGGACTGAAAGGTCCTAGGTTCGATTCCGGTTGGGGGCATGTACCTTGGTTGAGGGCACATCTCCACTGTGGGGCGTGCAGGAGGCGGCTGATCGATGTCTCTCTCTCATCAATGTTTCTGACTTTCTATCTCTCTCCCTTCCTCTCTGTAAAAAATCAATAAAATATATTAAAAAAAAAAAGCATTCCATGGACTGAACATCAGAGAATTGGAAATTAAAACCACAATGAGATATCACCTCACACCTGCCAGATGGCTATCAATAAAGCAATAAACAATAGAGCGCTGGCAAGGATGCGGAGAAAAAGGAACACTCGGGCACTGCTGGTGGGAATGCAGACAGGTGCACACAGCCACTGTGGAGAACAGGATGGAGTTTCCTCAAACAAATTAAACATGGAACTGCCTCATGTCTTTAAAATATATATTTTAAAAATATATTTTATTAATTTTTTTACAGAGGGGAAGGGAGAGAGATAGAAAGTCAGAAACATCGATGAGAGAGAGACATCGATCAGCCGCCTCCTGCACGCCCCACAGTGGAGATGTGCCCACAAGCAAGGTACATGCCCCCAACTGGAATCGAACTCGGGACCTTTCAGTCTGCAAGCCGATGCTCTATCCACCGGTCTTGGGAGGGCTGCAGTGTCTTTAAAGAGATTGCAACTTACAGCATCATGAGCTAAATAATAATCATTGTGTTAATCCACTAAACTGTGGACTGGTTTGTTACACAGCAATAGCCAACTGCTATACCTTGCTTACTTCCTTTAGAGAATCTCTCCAGAAATGCAGCTAGCTGCTCAAAGACTCAGCTTCCTTATCTTTAAATCGACACACACTCTGTCTTATAGAGTCATGGTGGGATTTAAAGGAGGTGGTGTTTGTAAAGCTCCTGGCACAAGCTAGGGCTGCAGGACGTTTCTTTTCTTTTCTCTTCTTTCCTTCTTTCATTTTCTTTCCTTTTCTTTCCTTTTCTTTTCTTTTCCTTCTTTTCTCTTCTCTTCTCTTCTCTTCTCTTCTCTTCTCTTCTCTTCTCTTCTCTTCTCTTTTCTTTTCCCTGGAGAAAACTGGGAGTCCCAGTCATGAGGAACAGGAGCAGAGAGCCTAGGAAATCTCTGAGCGGCGTTGAAAGCAGCAAGAAAAGGCTTTTATGCATCTGTACAAAGGAAGCATCTCTCACCCTTTAAGACAGCATGGAGGGACCTGGAGAGCATCATGCTAAGCGAAATAAGCCAGTCAGAGAAAGACAAGTATCACAGGACCTCACTTATGAGTGGAATCTAATGAACACAATAAACTGCACAGCAAAACAAACCCAGAGACATTGAAACATGCAACAGGCTGATGCATTTCAGAAGAGGAAGAATGGGAAGAGACTAAACAAAGAATGACATGCATCGCCCATGGAGAAACATTAGTGGGGGGAGCCGGAGGAGGGGCCGGGAGTGTGGTAGAAGGAGTCAACGGGGGAAAAGGGGGCCATCTGTAATATTTGGAACAATAAAGTTTTAAAACAATTAAATTGCATTAAATTAAAAAAAAGAAAAAAGGTTGTTAGAAAGGGGAATCCAGGGTGAGATTACGAGGCAAGTCTGCTTATTGGGTTGAAATTTAAGTAATCTTCCTACCCTGGCCATGTATAAATTTTATATTTTTAATATATTATTATTGATTTCAGAGAGGAAGGAAGAGGGAGAGAGCGATAGAAACATCAATGATGAGAGGGAATCATTGATCGGCTGCCTCCTGCATACTCCCCACTGGGGATCAAGCCAGCAACCTGGGCATGTGCCCTTGACTGGAATCGAACCTGAGACCCTTCAGTCCACTGGATTGACACTCTATTCACTGAGCCTTCCTGACCTGCCTGTGGGGTCAGTGCCCCCACTCTATTCACTGGCTAGGGCAGTGGTTGGCAAACTCATCAGTCCTCAGAGCCAAATATCAACAGTACGATCAAAATGTCTTTTGAGAGCCAATTTTTTAAAACTTAAATGTCTTCTAACACCACTTCTTCAACATAGACTCGCCCAGGCCGTGGTATTTTGTGGAAGAGCCACACTCAAAGGGCCAAAGAGCCGCAGTTTGCTGACCACTGGATAGGGCTACCCTGGCCACTTACTGAATTTCTCCCTAGTGTCAGAAATAAAATCTTTCAACAACAACATAAGATCTATATGGCTGCTGTGGTGCCTCCTGAACGCCACTCTCTCAGCTCCCACCCCGACAGCACCCTGGGGTATGGCTACTGACACCCTGCTTTACAGAAGGGGGCTGGGGCTCTGAGACAAGGCCATCCTGCAAGCACGTGCAGACTGGGCAGACCCCAGGTGTGACCGTGACCATGCGATGACACCTTCCAGAGAGAGTACGGCTCGCTGGGCCTGTGCTGGGGGGTTGGGGGCAGGCGGTGGTTCAGCTCTTCCCCACGTTAGCCCTTTGCCCTCACGGCAACCCTTGGAGGGGCACTGACCCCACAGGCAGGTCAGGAAGGCTCTTGCTCAGGGTCCCCCAGGAAGTGGCAGTCATCCCAGCACTGTTGGCCCAGGCATGGACCTTTCAACTCTCTTCCTCGGCCATTCCCAGGGGTGCGGTGGGCTGGGGGCAAGTTCAAGAAATCGGTAGCTAACAGGGGCCTTACAACAGAGAGAGAAATGAGCTAAATCCCTGAGGCCAACAGAAAGCAAGGGCGGGTCATTTCTGGAGTGCTGGCAGGACGGGGGAGAGGAAGGGAACTGTCCCCCACCCTTGTTCAGAGGCCCCTTTGCCCCGGCCCCTCTTTCCCCTGAATACAGGACAGTGCAGGTGGAAGCCGAGAGAGCAGGTGACCCTCCCATGTGATTTCGGATGTAGGGGGAGAGGCTTTATCAGGGCTTGTCAGAGCCAGAAACTATGGGAATCCAACTCCTATTAACTCTGCCTGGGCCGTAGGACTGTCTGGGGAGGCTGCTGTATGGTCTTTGCCAGTGTATTTTTTTAAAAGCTTTTTAAAAATATATTTTACTGATTTTTTTACAGAGAGGAAGGGAAAGGGATAGTTAGAAACATCGATGAGAGAAAGACATCAATCAGCCGCCTCCTGCACACCTCGCACTGGGGATGTGCCCGCAACCAAGGTACATGCCCTTGACCAGAATCGAACCTGGGACCTTTCATTCCCCCGATCGACGCACTACCCACTGAGCCAAACCGGTTTCGGCTTTTATTTTTTTTTAATATATATATATTTTTAAAAATATGGTAATCATTGAAAAATGAACAGTTTAAAAAAACATGGTAATTATTGAAATTAATTATGTCGCTTTCCAGGTGGAGCCCTGTGAGGAATCTGAAGCCGGGGGTGAGGAGCCTGAAGCCTGGGCTGGCGTCTGAATTGGGGTTCCCCCCACCCCATCCAGCAGAGGAGGAAGCAGAGCCCTGGGCCAGCTGCTGCCCATCAGGAAGTCACCTCCAAGCTCCTCGGAGGGACCTGACATTTGATGTGGTGGCTCTGATGTGGCCATTTTGAAACAGAACGTTTTGACACAGCTATATTCATGTCACGGAAAATTTCTGACTTTTAAACAACACCAGCCATTGAACTTGCAGCTTTGGGAAAAATAAAGTTATCAAAGTACCAGCATCACCGGGGGTCAGAGACAGGGTTGGGGGGTCAAAATCCCAGGCAAAACTGGGGGCGGGATGAGGCTCTGGGATTGGGGGGGGGGTCCATTTGTAATTTGCATTTCCTCTGGGAAAAGAAGAGTTAACAATGTCATGGTCTAAATTTTAGGTGCACAAAACACCCCCAAGTTCAACACCCTTGGTGCAAAAACAAGCAGCTAGATCAGTGAAGCAGAATACAGAGCCCAGAGATAGACCCGCATGAATACAGTCAACTGATCTCTGTCACAGGAGCAAAGGCAATTCAGTGGGGCACAGACAGTCTCCCCAACCAATGGGGCTGGGACCACTGGCCATCCACACGCAGAGAGCGACTCTCTACACAGACCTCACATCTCCCCCCCTCCCCCCAAAATAACTCACACGGACCACAGATCTCAATGTAAAGGGCATAACCAGGACGCTTTCAGAAGATAGCCTGTGTGACACACCTCGGTAGCCCTGGGGGTGGCGGTGGCTTTTTAGAGACAGCTCAAAAGGCACAATCCAGCAGGACTGATCGAGAAGCTGGACTTCATTAACATGAAAAACATCTGCTCTGCAAAAGACAATGTCAGGAGGCCGAGAAAATAAGCCACAGGCCGGGGCGAAAATATTTGCAGAAGGCACATCTGATGAAGGACCGTTCTCCAAGACACACAAAGAGCTCCGAAAACTCACCAGGAAGAAAATAAATAACCAGAATTTAAAACGGGCCAAAGATCTTAACAGACACCTCACCAGCAAAGATACACAGCTCAAACCGGTTTGGTTCAGTGGATAGAGCGTCGGCCTGTGGACTGAAGGGTCCCAGGTTCGATTCCGATACCTTGGTTTCGGGCACACCCCCAGTGGAGGAGTGCAGGAGGCAGCTGATTGATGTTTCTCTCTCATTGATGTTTCTAACTCTCTATCCCTCTCCCTTCCTCTCTGTGAAAAATCAATAAAATATATTAAAAAAAGAGAAAAGATACAGATGCCACATAAACTAGAAACCTATGCTCCATGTCCGATGCAATCAGAGAAACGCAAGGTGAAACAATGAGATGCCACGACACCCCTATTAGGATGGCCAACATCCAGAACACGACAGCATCCAACACTCCCATTCATTGCTGGTGGGGATGCTAACTGGTACGGCCACCGTGGAAGGCAGGTGGGTAGTTTCTGACAAAATGAAACGTCCTCTCAGCCTACGATTCATCAAGTAATGCTCCTTGGAATTCTCCCAACATATGCCCACCCAAAAACCTGCTCATAGATGCGTACAGCGGCGTTATTCACAATCGCCCGAACTTGGAAGCAACCAAGATGCCCTTCGGTAGGTGAATGGATAAATAGAAAGTGGTCCCTCCGGACAATGGAATATTCCCCAGTGATCAACAGAAACGAGCTATCATATCACGAAAAGACATGGAGCAGTGGTTCTCAACCTTCCTAATGCCGCGACCCTTTAAGATAGCTCCTCACGTGGTGGTGACCCCCAACCATAACATTATTTCCATTGCTACTTCAAAACTGTAATTTTGCTACTGTCATGAACTGTCATGTAAATATCTGATAGGCAGGATGTATTTTCATTGTTACAAATTGAACATAATTAAAGCATAGTGGTTAATCACAAAAACAAGATGTAGTTATATATTGTGAAATATTTCTTTCTAATGACAAATAAATGAAATTTTGTCTTGAATCGTGGTGTAGCATGGGTAACAGTCTTAATATAACAACAGTAAACTACATTGCTATATTTTGCTACACTGAGGAGCCGTCTGTTGGTTCCTAAGACCATGGGAAATAGGTGTTTTCCAATAGTCTTAGGCGACTCCTGTGAAAGGGTCGTTTGACCCCCAAGGGGGTCGCGACCCACAGGTTGAGAACAGCTGACGTGGAGGAACCTTAAAGGCGTATGAGTAAGTGAAAGAAGCCGATCTGAAAAGGCCACCCCCTGCATGATTCCAGCAGGAAGACATTCCGGAAAAGGCCAAATGATGGAGGCGGTGAAACGATCAGTGGCTGCGGGGGCTGGGGGACAGGAACGCAGAAGCAGAGGGTTTTTAAGGCTGTGGGACTACTCTGTGCGGTACGTCCTCAGACATGTGCCCAAACCCCAAGAACAGACAACGCCACGCGTGAGCGCTCGGGTACAACGTGGACTCTGAGGTGATGATGATGTCAGTGGCTGTTCACCCGTGGTAACAGATGAATCACTCCGGGGCAGGGGAGCGGGGGAGGGATGCCTGGATGTGGGAACTCTCTGTACCTTCTGCTCAAATTTGCTGTGAGCCCAAAACTGCTTTAAAAAGTGCCAAGCTTATGTTTTAAAACACCATCAGCACATCTCATGGTCTGGTTGTCACCAGCGCTGCAAAAGTTCCCCGCCCTCAGCCTGGGTGTCAGAGAGGGAGGGACATGGGTGTTCCGATGCCTCCCTGGAGTCAGAGAGGGAGCAGGGACAGTGGCCGGAGACACACGGGGTCTGGAGCTGGGGACACGCCCTCCGCCAGCTGCTCTGGCAGGTGGGCCTCAGGCCGAGCGCCTGCAGAGACGCCGAGAGCTCTTGCTGTTTTCCTTGAAGTCTCCCACGCAGCGGCCCGTGCGCTGTGAGACGTGGAAGTCGGGTCATGTCTCTGTCTGTGAAAACCTCTCATGTTTGCATTAACCTCACACCCGGCATCAGAGCAAAACGGCAACCCTGGCTACCCTCCCCC
>PVJN01021314.1:0-11344 GCA_004026805.1 Lasiurus borealis | reverse complement strand
CCACACCGGTCTCGGCCAGTGTCACCTCTTGAATGAGCCCTCTCGAAGCCCTGAAGCCACACTGAAGTCCGCTCCAATTCTGCCATTTAGTTTCATGTGACCTGTCTTGTTTTCTGCTTTATCCCTGTCTCTTAGATCAGGAACTTGCCACAGAGAGGCTGAATGCAGGACTCAGCCGAGCTCTCCCAGTGAGCAAGTGTGTCCAGGCAGAAGGGCTGAGCTTTATCTGTAAGAGCTGAGGCACGAGAGAGAAATCCTGCAACTGCTCTCACGCGCTGCAGGCACAGACGGCGGAGGAGGCAAGGAAGGACATTCCTCTCCCTTATCAATAGCTCAGGTTCTGAGGTGGCAGGATGAACTCTTGACCTCCCTCTGAGCTCCAGTCCCTGGACCACATCACATCCAAAGCCAAGTGCCTCACTGTCGGCTCAAACCAACTCTTCCTCCCACGTCCCCTCTCTGGGAAGGCACCCAAGTCTCTCCGGAGCCTCCAAGTGACCTTGCGCTCCCGTGGGCCACGTGGCTGTGTCTCCCCATCCCTTTCATTCCTGCTGCTGCAGGATGGGGACCATCATTCACTCATTCATTCATTCATTCATTCATTCGTTTGTTCATTCTCTCTCTCTGCCTCTGACAACTGCCTCCTATCCGGCCTCCCAGTTTTCAATGGCTAGTCCTGGCAACTGAATCTGGCAGAAGGGAAGGGAGGGGCTCCCCTTTAAGCCCCTCTGCCCCTGGCGAGAGGATAGTGGCCCCCAAGCTCCAGAGGCCCTTGGCTTGTGTCACAGCCTGAGCCGTCCAAGGCGCCGGCTTAGGGAGAGCTATCAGCTGCTGGAAGGTCTAGACCTGAACTGTCCGCATGGTGGCCACTAGCCATAGGAAGCTGTTTATATTTAAGTTTAAACCAATTTTAATTTTAAAGATTTAAATATATTTTTATTGATTTCAGAGGGAGCGAGGGAGGGGGGGGAGAGAGAGAGAGAGAGAGAGAGATCAATTGCTGCTGGGCTGTAACCATGGCCACGCCCCCAGGTCCCCAGCCTCATGGCGCCAGTGGCAGAGAGGAGTCCTTACAGATTTATCCCTCCGACGTTTGCCACTGGGACCCTGGCCACTGCCCCCCTCAGACCCTCCCCACTGGGCTCCTGTGAACCCCTTGCAGACACTCTGGACTCCCCAAGTTCAGAGAAGGCCTTAGTCAATGAAGAGTGGAAATCTCACAGCGTCCTCTTCCGAATGTCACCCTCTCAGTACTGTGTGGCAGCCTCAGAAGGAAGACAAGTCCCTGGTTTAAACTTGGAGGCCCTGGGGCAGGCAAACTGTTTAAACGCTCAGAACGCCGCATGCCGGGGTGTGAGTCCCAGCACGGATCTGGAGGGGTCTCACCCCAGCCCTGCCCTCGGGAACTCCCTTTCTCAGGGTGAAAATGCAGAGAGGAATGCCCATGGCAAAGGGGAAGGAAGTTGCAGCCTCTCAGAACCGCCCAGCTCTGGATTCTACCTGCAAAGAGAGAAAACGCAGCCCCAAACCAAAAGAGCGGGGCTTTCCCTCCGAGGCTAACCGATCAGCTAACACAATCACACTGGTCCCAGGCTCCTCCGGGAAATGAGCGGGGCCTCTCTCCCGCTTCCCGGCAGCCTCGTCCCTCCCCAGGCTCCTCTCTGCCCCACTTCCCTTCCTCCCGCCGTCTCACCCAGGCAGCGGGTGAGCAAGTAGCGGGGTGCCCTTACCTGGGGAACAAACAGCCTGAGCCCCGAGAAGGTGGAAAGCACTGCAGTCCTCCCTCCCCCCTCAGGCAAGGGAGAAGCAGGTTCGGGGTTCTCTGCGCAGAGACGGCGGGAGAGGCAGCTGGCAGCGCATTGTCCGCCCTCTGCTGCCCCTGCCTTCGCTGTCCCAGTGGCCAGCGCAGAGGGAGACACAGCGGCTGCTTCTCAGCCACGCAGGTTTCAGACACCGTGCTCCTCGGTGACCGTGGGACGAGGGAAGGGAACTCAGGGCTGCGTGGAGGCGGCTGCACCAGCCGCTGCTTTCATTCTTACTGCTCAGCCTGCACCCTTCGGCGGGGCCAAGGGTTGGCCTTCCCTATTAGATGATCCAACTGCATCCCCTTTGTTTTTTCTGTCCAGATGGATGGTGACTGAGGGGTCCCCCTGTCAGGGAGGCCCGCCCTGCTGGAGGGCGCCCCTGGGTCCACAGGGCAGGCGGACACTGACAAGGGGACCCGTCTTTTGGGGACTGTGGTTGTGATTGTCCTCAGAGCAAGTATAAGATCACAACAAGGGACCCACTTGGGGCTTTTCTCTGTGCCCAGAGTGGGTGCCATTGTGTCCTGATCCAAGGCCCTGCAGAGACGTGGCCTGGAAGACTCCCACCGCCAGCCTCATTCAGAACATAACAGTTTGGCCCAGCTGGTGTGGCTCAGTGGTTGAGCACCGACTTATGAACCAGGAGGTCATAGTTCGATGTCTGGTCAGAGCACATACCCAGGTTGCAGGCTCCATCCCCAATGTAGGCGGCGGCCCATCCATGATTCTCTCTCACCAACGATGTGTCTATCTCTCGCTCCCTCTCCCTGACATGGGGGCCCCTCAGTCACCATCAATAAAAATAATATTTTTAAAAACACCTTTTGCATGTTTAGTCTTTTCCAAAACTTCATCTACAACACCCATCATTAATAAAAGGAAACCTAATATCAGGGTTAATATATCTGATGGATAGTGGTCAGGTCCAGGTAAAATCTTACTCTATTCGACCCCAGTTTTGTTTTTTTTTAAAAATATATTTTATTGATTTTTTACAGAGAGGAAGGGAGAGGGATAGAAAGTCAGAAACATCGATGAGAGAGAGACATCAATCAGCCGCCTCCTGCACGCCCCCTACTGGAGATGTGCCCACAACCAAGGTACATGCCCCCAACCAGAATGGAACCTGGGACCTCTCAGTCCGCAGGCCGACGCTCTATCCACTGAGCCAAACCCGTCTCAGCTGACCCCAGTTTTAAGGTGCTGGCGGTCCTCCAGCATTCCCTGTGTTCACAGATGTGTGTCACATGTTGGCTGACAGAGTGCCATTCGACAGAGAGGACAGGCACGCTGTCCCTGGCTGCTACGTGCGGCTACCTCCCACATGCCGTGCGGCTAGCGTGACTAAGAAACTAGTGACACTGGAAGTAATTTTAAGTTACAGAAGCACACGGGGCTACCAGTTACTGTGTTGGACGGGGCTCAGCTCGACGGGTTTAGGTCAAGGCCAAAGGGTCCCAAGGGGATGGATCCCCAGGGTAAGGATCCCCAGGCCTGCTCAGCCATCAGCACCCGAAGAGGCCGCACAGATGCACCTTCCCCAGCTGACGGTGCGGTCTTCCCTGGGCCTCTCCACTTCCCTTTTCCTGTGAGCAGCCGCCCCGTCCAGGAAAAAGCGCTCTTCTTGCACGATCAGCCTGTTTGTGCATCCCTCAGAGACGGTTTCAGCTCAGCCCCGCTTCCCCTGGCTTTCCGTTTCTGGTGGCAGACCGTCGAGGCTGCGCGTCGCTGAAAGCTGCAGCTGGTGACACCCCCCTCCCCACCCTCTGGGCCCACCCCACACCAGTGACAGCACACACAGGGGTGGCCTGGCTTCCTTTGTGCCTTTTGCACCGGTGGCTGCCTGCTCAGAAAAGGCTTGCCTCTCGTCCCAGGCAGACGGCGAGCCAGCCCCTCCGAGGCACAGCGGGCAGCCCCTTCTCCCCGAGCCTCTCTCGTGTGCAGCCCTGCAAGGTGAGTACCCCGCTACCTCCTCCTCCTCCCCATCCCCAGGGCCACCTGTGCCCTCAGCTGGGTGCAGTCACAATAGCTCCTGAGACCCAGGCGCGGGTGGATGTGTTCAGGGGTCATGAGTACCAGGCTTTCTGGGTGAGGAATGACAGGTCCAGGAGGTGATGGGCTGAACAGATTGTAGCCCATCCAGACAAAGACACACCTGGCAGCCACCCACTCAGATGCCGTAGCTCCAGGTTACACTGGCATTAAAAGTGGCCCAGGAGGGACTGCTCATTAGAAAGCAAGCTGCAGCCGAGACCGGTTTGGCTCAGTGGATAGAGGGTCGCCTTGCGGACTGAGAGGTCCCGGGTTCGATTCCAGTTGGGGGCATGTACCTTGCTTACGGGCACATCTCCACTGTGGGGCGTGCAGGAGGCGGCTGATCGATGTCTCTCTCTCATCGATGTTTCTGACTTTCTGTCTCTCTCCCTTCCTCTCTGTAGAAAATCAATAAAATAGATTAAAAAAAAAAAAGTGCCCCAGGAGGGACTGTTCATTAGAAAGCAAGAGCGAGCATTGTGTGTGCAGTCAGATTTCCTCACTAGTAAGACAGAGAGAGAGAGAGAGAGGAGAAAGAGAGAGAGAGAATGTGAGAGATACAGAGAATCATCTAGCAGGCGGCGTCTGGGAAAGGTAACAGCGGCTGCACTCGACAAGAGGCGTTCGTGTTTTCACTTCCTTCACGCTGCGAGCCTGCTTTGGGGGGATTTTCCCGGCCCAGTGTGAAAAGACTCCTCTATTGTCAGAAATCAGCCAAGCTGCTATCTTTCAAGTGACTCCTCGATGCATGCTGTTTTGCCTTTCAAACACACCCCTCTTGACGCCTTCACCAGCCGCTGCTCCCCACCACTGCCACTGGCAGGGCAGGTGAGCTGGGGGCCGCCTGCTGGCCCGGGGCGGGGTGCAGCCAGCAGTCCCCACGCCCATCTCCTCCGGGATGGAACGAACCAGAGCCCAGGGAAGCCTCTTTCTTCCAGGATCTGTCTGTCCACTCGGGAGCCCCGCTCACAGGCTCCCACGGGGGCCAGGTCAGTGCCTGTGGGGACTCGGCGGGGAGGGCGTAGCAGGGGAGCTAACTGGACAAAGATCACAGGAAGGGTCCACAATCCTGACGCACGTCAGTGTCCGATTCGCTGGGTCACTACTGTGAGCCACGGAGTCTATGGACCCGGGGCGTTGCTATGCCCACAGCTGCTCCCTGCTCACTTTCATGTTGGTTACGTGAGCACAGGAGAGAACAGAAAAAAAATAACCGATTCCAAGCTAACTTGTCTAAGAGGCACCTTCCACTTCTGGAGACTCAGCAGCTCTCTCGCTTTCCTCTACCTCCACAGAAGAGATGAGGGGGACACAAATCATGCTTTCTGGCTTTCGTGCCTTTGCGGATATGTTTCTTTGCCCCAGAGCAATGGTCTCTCCCTTCATTGTCTGTCTCCGTGATCTTCAGGCTCCCAGGTCCAGCAAAAAACACCACCTCCTCCGTGAAGCCCTCCTGGATTTCTCCCAGCTCTGGAGAATATGACTTCTTTCTCCTAATTCCTAGCCTTCACCATTGCTGGTATTTGTGGCCCTGACGTGTCACTTGAATGTGAGCTGTGAGGACACAGGCCCTGTCTTTTTTTTAATAAATATATTTTATTGACTTTTTACAGAGAGGAAGGGAGAGGGACAGAGAGTTAGAAACATCAATCAGCTGCCTCCTGCACGCCCCCTACCGGGGATGTGCCCACAACCAAGATACATGTGTCCTTAACCAGAATCAAACCTGGGACCTTTCAGTCCCCAGGCTGACGCTCTATCCACTGAGCCAAACCGGTTTGGGCCACAGGTCATGTGTTGCACACTGTTTAAGCTAAGCAAGTGTGTCAGGCACGGAGGCACACGCGGTAGGTGGGCCGTGGGATGAAGGCCGTCCCCTTGTGCTCACAGAGCTCTCTGCCTTCTGCGAAGAGCGTTCATGCACGGCGCTGCTCCTGACCCTCCCAACAAGCCCTTGGAGAGAACGGGCTATCCTCTCTCTTTTATAAACACATGTTTTTATTGATTTCAGAGAGGAAGGGAGAGGGAGAGAGAGCGAGAAACATCAATGATGAGAGAGAATCACTGATGGACTGCCTCCTGCCTGCCCCCTCCTGGGGAATCGAGCCTGTTGCCTGGACCTATTCCCTGACCGGGAATTGAACCCTGATTTCCCGGTTCCTAGGTCGATGCTCAACCACAGAGCCACACTGGCTGGGCTCACCTCCTTTTTATAGACCAGGAACCCCAGGCTCCAGGAGGATCTGTCACTCCTTGCCGGGGTGCACAGGCAGGGTTGCCGGGGGCAGATGGGGCCTTTCACTTCTGGCCCCTGAGCTCCCCCCGCCTCAGCTCACTGTGCTGCAAACACAGGCAGGCTTTCCAGTTCGGGTGGCGGAGCCCGGGACGGGGCCACTCTGAGCGGCAGGGACAGAGATACGGGGCATCGCTGAGTCAGGCACAGCCCCCTCCCAGCAATCTCTGGACCTGTTGTTGTATGTGGGGTTTCCCCCCCTGTTTTTCCCTCCTTCTCAGGGGGGAATGACAGCGCACTCTGAGGCTTCGCAGTTTACGAATAAAACACTCAGCAAGTATTCTGACTAAGGTAGAGGGGAACGGAGAAAAAGGCCGCCTTAGGTCTGGGGAGGAAAATGGTTCATTTCTGCTCTTTGGCTCTCTCCAAATTTTCTCTGAGCCAGAAACACCTTTGTCCCCGGAGAAAGAGAGCCCTTTAGACAGAGCCAGTGCCGGGGTTCAAAGACGCAGAGTAGCCCAAACCGGTTTGGCTCAGTGGATAGAGCATCGGCCTTTGCACTGAAGGGTCCCAGGTTCGATTCCGGGCAAGGGCATATACTTGGTTGTGGGCACATCCCCAGTGGGGGGCGTGCAGGAGGCAGCTGATCGATGTTTCTCTCTCATCGATGTTTCTGACTTTCTATTCCTCTCCCTTCCTCTCTGTAAGAAATCAATAAAATGTATTAAAAAAAGAAAAAGAAAAAGACGCAGAGCATCTCGGGGAACTGATGGGAGATGTGCGCGCAGGCAGCGGTCCCGGCCAGCAGGGCGGCTCGGAGCGCCTCCTCTGGACCAGCCTTGCAAACAGGTCCACGGAGCAGAAGAGCAACCGGGCCTCATTATTTTATTTATTTTTTAAGTAAAGCTGGCAGGTTACTTTTATGATGGCTCTTCAAATTTGTGGCATGCACAAAGTGAAGGGGAAAAAAAAATGCAAGCCTCGCTTTCCATGGGCCCTCATGGTTCAAGCTCCTTCCAGAAAACGTTTCAGTGGGAATCAGCTGGGAGGTGGGTCACCTTTTATATCGATTTGAAAAGACCACGCACCGTGGTCTGTGACACCAGCCACGTTCGCCCAATCATCTTGCTGAGCTCTTTGTACGCTGGGAGGTCTACCTTCTTCTATTCATTGGCTCCGGGTGGCTTACTGAACAGGTGCATCGGAATCTGACCAATTTCTGGATCGTTAGGTTTTTTCTTTTCTTTTTTGGTCCTGGGGAAATGCTGGCTCACGGCCCTGTGCATGGCTCTGGGTTCTTATGAGATAATACCAGTAGGTGTGTTCCGAGCCGATGAGCTGCTGAGTCAGAGCCGCTGTGCTTTGTAATTTCGGCGGATATGGCTTAACCCTCCAAAAACATCACCTAAACTGACACACAGATACGACTTAACCCTCCAAAAACATCACCTAAACTGACAAACAGATACGGCTTAACCCTCCAAAAACATCACCTAAACTGACACACAGATACGGCTTAACCCTCCAAAAAGATCACCTACACTGACACACAGATACGGCTTAACCCTCCAAAAACATCACCTAAACTGACACACAGATACGGCTTAACCCTCCAAAAACATCACCTAAACTGACACACAGATACGGCTTAACCCTCCAAAAACATCACCTAAACTGACACACAGATACGGCTTAACCCTCCAAAAAGATCACCTACACTGACACACAGATACGGCTTAACCCTCCAAAAACATCACCTAAACTGACACACAGATACGGCTTAACCCTCCAAAAACATCACCTAAACTGACACACAGATACGGCTTAACTCTCTAAAAACATCACCTACACTGACACACAGATACAGCTTAACCTTCCAAAAAAATCACCTCAACTGACACTCCCCACCCTCGCACCAAGGTTCGCCCCCGAACTCTCATCAACACCTTTCTCCGCGATCCCTACAAGCCACCCGAAACCAGCGATCACCAGCCATAACCAAGGCCCAACGACAATCCAAGACAAATAGCCACCGGCCCGGCTGGTGTCCCAGCCATTCACCTCTCCCCTGTGGTGAGGTTTCCTATTGGACTCACCCATCCACTCCGCCTGAGGGGCGCGGCGCTGTGACAAATAAAGCTGCTGCGAACACCGGTACTTGAGCGTTGGGGTGGATACGGTCCTGCGTTTTGCTTAGGCAAACACGCGTGGGAGGCCGAGCACCCGGGGAGGGTAGGCATGTTTCACTTTTTAAGAAACTGACACGGTTTTCCTAAGCGGTTGTCACTGAAAAACACTGGGCTTTCAGAAAAGCAGGGCGAGCCTTCGGGCTGTGTTATAAAAAGGGAACCAACAGGTGAGGGTGGAATGGATGAAGGAGAAGGTTTCCGTCTAGAGCAGCGGTTCTCAACCTGTGGGTCGCGACCCCTTTGGGGGTCGAATGACCCTTTCACAGGGGTCGCCTAAGACCATTGGAAAATGCAGATATTTACATTACGATGCATAACAGTAGCAAAATTTCATGGTTGGGGGTCACCACCCCATGAGGAACTGTATGCAAGGGTCACGGCCTTAGGAAGGTTGAGAACCACTGGTCTAGAGCCTGGGTGTGGCGAGAGAGAGAGAGAGAGAGAGAGAGAGAGAGAGAGAGAGAGAGAGAGAGAGAGGAAGAGGACCCGCCCCCTCTGGCACAGGCCCTGCCTGGAGGGAGTCCGGCTGTGGTTCCCCTGGTCCTGGGAGCAGAGGCAGAGCCAGACTGTGCTCAGCCGAAGCCTGTACATGAGGCCACCACCTCTCCTTTGGTAGACAAACCTAGGACTTCCTTTTCAGGCTGGAGTCAGGACCCAGGGACAATAGGGCCCGCTACCCTTCTCTGAGCTGGTAAACCAGCGTGCCGGCAGGTGCTGGGGGGCGGGGCCCTCCCAGAGGCCCTGCCCCTCACTGTCCTGGGGCCGGCAGGCTGATACAATGGGGAAGAGGGGGATAATGCAGGTAAACAGACTGACAGAGAAGCTGAGTCAAGAGAAGCCGAGCTGGTGGACAGGACGGCTGGAATGGGAAGGCCTGGCCCAGGGCTCTCCGGAAGGTTTCGCTCACGTCTTCCTGAACCACCAAGATGATTCTGGAATGCAGGCTCTCCGACTGACATCACCCAGCATGCACCCCAACCTTGCTTGGGGTCTTTTTCATGAGAAAAACAGGTTTAACACTGAACCGCCATCCTTAGTGTGTATCACGGCTCCTTGACCAGCCCTCTTCTTTATCTCTGCCCTCTCTTTCCAGAAGCGTGCTGCCTCTGACGCACCATGACACCCCTGGAATTCACAGTGAGTACAGCTCCGGAAATGCACCCCTGTCTTGCTTATTTTGGGGGGTTTGGGAAAGAATCCTGGGTGGGGGAGGGACTTCTCTGGGAGGTTCTCTTGGGTAAGATCCCTGCTGAGCAGCGCCCCATAGAGGCAGTGGATGCACAGTGCAGAGGGCTGTTCCAGTGTGGAGGCCCAGAAGCCTTTGGGGTATGTTGTGAAGACAGGAAAATGCCATTTTAGGTTTTTGCTTCCTTCCACCCTCCCTCCCTTTCCTAAGAGCTCATGGCTCGGGGTTCTGATCGCCAGCTCTTAGCTCCACTTCCTCCAGGAGAGGTTCTGGACCGGCTCTGGGCCAGGACCCCATCCAAACTATAAGGAGGGGTGTTATGTGAGTGTGCATGTGAGTACATGTGTCTGACCAGTGTGTGCGATATGTGTATATGTGCCTGTGTGCATGTGAGCAAGAGGGGAGGCATGTTTGTGCATATGTGAGTGTGTGTGTGCAAATCCATGCATGAAGAATTGTATGTGTTTGCATGTGTGTGTGCTTGCAAAGGGCCCTGTACTTAGAGGTGCCGTGTGCGTGATTTAATGCTCTATTTAAAAAATCTTAAACAAATTTTGAAAAAGGGACCCTGAAAAAGGCACAACCTGTCCCGGGGCTTGTGTATGTGCATATTTGTGAGAGTGTGTGAATGTGTGTGCACGCACATGCGTGTACATGTGTGCTCACATGTGTGGATACGGTTGGTGCTGTGGAGCAGAGGACCTACAGCTCCCAGAAGACTCAGAGGGCTCTGGACCCAGGAAGCTGAAGAGCCTCTGAGGACCTTTGTGGGGAGGATGGAACGGAGAGGAGAGGAGTTGTCAGCATCATTCATTAACAGAGGGTGAAAAACAGTTTGTGGCCATCAGTGGTCCCCAGAGGCATCACCCTATCAGAGACCTGTCACGTGACCTGCAATTGCTCACTGCTTGTGTGTGCCCTCCATGGGTAGGTGAGTCCCAGGAGAGCAGGAACCGTGTCGGATTTATCCACCTCTGTATCTCCAGCACATCCAGAGCATCTGACGTGCCATAGGTGCTCAACAGACATGTGTTGACTGACTAAATCTGCTATGACCCAAGCAGATGCTCTCAGAATCGCTATTTTCCACATGTACATTTCTTTTGTCTTATCAAAGGCTTTTGGGCTTGGAAGGGTCTGGTGCTCCATGCCTCTGCCATCAGACACAGCCTCCAAAAGAGTGTCCTTGACCTAATGCTATCTTTTTTTTTAAGTAAAACAATTTTTTTATTAATGTGTTACATGTATACATATCTTCCCATTGCCCCCCCTCCCAGGCATACCCTAACTCCCCAGTGTCTGTGTCCATTGGTTATGCTTATATGCATGCATACAAGTGCTTCCATTGATCTCTTATCTACCCCACCTCTCCTTAATCTGTCTATAATTTGACAGTCTGCTTGATGCTTTACTGCCTCCGTATCTATCCTTTTGTTCATCAGCTTATAATGTTCTTTATTATCCACAAATGAGTGAGATCATGTGGTGCTTCTCCTTCATTGACTGGCTTATTTCACTTAGCATGAGGCTCTCCAGTTCCACCCAGGTCGCTGCCAATGGTACCAATGCCGTCTTGCATCTTCCTGCAGAGCCCCGCCCCTAACCTGTCCGACGACTTCGGCTACGACGCCACGTCTTCCACGGACGACTACGAGGACTTCGACCTGCTGGACTTCTACTGCAAGAAAAACCACGTGAGGCAGTTTGCGAGCTACTTCCTGCCACCCCTGTACTGGCTCGTGTTCGTCGTGGGCACCGTGGGCAACAGTCTGGTCGTCCTCGTCTACTGGTACTGCACCAGGGTGAAGACCATGACCGACACGTTCCTGCTGAACCTGGCCATCGCCGACCTCCTCTTCCTGGCCACGCTGCCCTTCTGGGCCATCGCCGCCGCCGA
>PVJN01021313.1:0-34827 GCA_004026805.1 Lasiurus borealis | reverse complement strand
AATAGGGCAGAAAATAACTGTTGGTATGCAGACTAACAATATAATAATTTCCTTTTGTAAGTCATAAATTGATTTGACTTGAATGATCTTGCCTTATACTTTCTACTATGAAATTCTATACCATAACTAATTTATCACATTGTTAATAACAGTAACATAATAAATTTTTATGTTAACATGTGTATTTTTATTGGTAATTAATTAGTACTTTTATACTTTTATTTCACAAACAAACTAAAACATCAACATACTTAAATAATTGGGACAGCTAATATATTATTTAAGCATCCAATTGAACATGTTTTTAAAAAGAAAAAATAAACAAGTTGGTTATTCTCAAGTGGAGATATTAACATGCACCATATCTACAAAATATGCCTAAAGTATGTTGGCAAATTGCTATTCCTGAGACCAGAATTAATGGGCTGCTCAGAATAATTTATTGAATCAAGAATAATGTATTGAATACCAACTATTCCAGGTATTGTGATGGGAATTAGAAATATTGTGGTGAAAAAGCCAGAGAAAAAATAACCTTTTAACTATTGTGGAACCGTCGTTTTTATTTGGGGCAAGGGAAACTGTTGAGGATGCAGAAAAAAATAAATAATGTAAATAAATACAGTTTAAGACCTAATTAGATAGTTATGTAATTTACAAAGCAAATAAAATATATAACTGATCCTGGAAGTACTTGATGGGGTAGGAGTGGTACATATTAGCGAGCTAGAGTGCTCATCAAGGCCTTTCAGTAAAGGTGACATTTGAACTGAGAGATAAGTGATGGAAAGTAGGCAGAACTGTGAAGGAAATATTTTAGCCAGAGGAACAGCTATAGCAAAGTCCCAGCGGCTTGAAGAATGTGGCATATTAGTGCATTAAAAAGCCTACCAGTGTGACTGAAATTTAAAGGAAAAAGTGACAAAAGATAGATTTTCTTATAATTGCCTTTTTAAATTCTGTTAAATAGCTTACATATCTCCATTTAAAATAGTACTATGCTTAAATTGTTAAGAATTTCCTTTTAGGTAAATAACTCAGATATACATTTAAATTCAAAGATATACAATATTCCCAATTTAAGATTTATGAGTGTATGTGTGTATGTGTATATATATATTGTTAGTTAGTTAGTTAGTTAGTTTCAATTCTAAAAGGAGCATTCAGGCTATGCATATTGGAGATAATATTTAAGCCATGACAAAAAAAAAAGAATGTAACCTCTTTTATTCAATTTATATTGAAGAAGCTCGATAACTGATCAGTGGAATTAATATTCAGTACATATATGCAAGAGGTAGTAAGCATGTGCCTGGAAGGCAGGCATGGTAAGTAAGAGCATTTGAAGTTATTTTTAATATAAGTTGCAAACGGTTTTTCCAATAGTAATTTTCTCTACTTGTTAGGAAATTATAGCTTTTATTCCTTTAATCTTGTATCCTGTCCCTTGCCAAAAAATTAAATTTCATAGAATTATTTTTTCAAAAAGGAAGACCTTGTATGAAAACAAATGGATATAGAGAGCATTGAGCTAAGTGAAATAAGCCACTCAGAGAAAAGAAAGCACAATATTATTTCATTCATGTAAAATCTAACAAACTAAGAAGCAAAAGAGAGACAGATTCATAGAGAGTAGACTGACAGCTATGAAAAGCAAAGAAAAAATTGATACTAATAGTCTTTTTTTCCCTTATTTGTATAAAATACAGGGTAGAGCAAAAGTAGTTTTACAATTGTTTGTATGAAGAACAAAAATTAATAAGTAACCTACCTATAGGTTATTCTAATTCACAACCTACCTATATCCTATTTAATAAAATAGTAATATGCAAATTGACCATACCTCCACTACACACACCAGCCACATCCACCAGCCACACCCACCAGTCATTGCCAACAGCCAATCAGAGTGAACATGCAAATTAACCCAACCAAAATGGCTACAGCCAAAGAGAGAGCAGGGGGGAAGGTTGGGTTGCCCCTGGTGATGGAGGAAGACAAGCTTTTGGGAACCCTGGCCAGGCAGTCCTCCATTTAAGGCAACAAAGTTTCAATGGCTGTGTGAACAGAAGGCTTGGCTCTGCTCTAGGCTATAAAGTTTCAATTGTAGAAGATAAATAAATCCCAGATACCAGGGCCTCTCCTTGGGTTTCTAGGGGTGTGGCCAGCCTGTAAACCACCACAGGCCCCTTGCCCAGGCTACCCCATGCCCCAAGGGAATACTCACCCTGATTCAGGACACCCTTCAGGGAAAACCAGCTGGCCCCCACCCATGCACCAGGCCTCTATCCTATCTAATAAAAGAGTAATATGCAGATTGACTATCATTCCAACATACTAGATGACTGCCCCCATGTGGGCAAAAGATCCTGTCCCTATGTGGACACAAGACGGCCACCACAAGATGGCCAGCAGGGGAGGGCAATTGGCAGGGACCAGGACTGCCAATTGTAGGAGGGCAGTTGTAGGCAATCAGGCCAGCAGGGGAGGGCACTTGGATGGCAGAAGAGGAAAGTTGGGGGTGACTGCAGGGAAGGGCAGTTCGAGGGGGGGGGGGATCCAGGCTTCCAGGGTGATGACAGTTAGGGGCAAACAGGCTGGCAGGGGAGCAGTTAGGCATCAATAAGACTGGCAGGGGAGTGGTTAAGGGGTGATCATGCTGGCAGGCAGAAGTGGTTAGGGGCAGTCAGGAAGGCAGGCAGGTGAGCAGTTGGGAGCCAGCAGTCCTGGATTGTGAGAGGGATGTCTGACTACCCGTTTATGATTGGGCCTAAATGGGCAGTTGGACATCCCTCAAGGGGTCCCAGATTGGAGAGGGAACAGGGTAGGCTGAGCACACCACCCCCATAGATGAATTTCTTGCACCGGGCCTCTAATATATATATAAAAGCCTAAGTGGCCATTCAACCATGTTACTGGTAGCTATGACACTCACTGACCACAGAGGGCAGATGCTCTGACCTATAGGTTAGCTTGCTTCTGGGTTGGCCTGTCAGTACTGGGCGAGATGGGCCAGACATACCCTAGAGCCTTCCCGCAATCCCTCTCTGGTCCCGATCATGTAACAGTGGGGTAGCTTGGCCTGGTCTGAACCCTCTTGCGATCTGGGTCCCATAAAGAGATGTTGGAAAGCCAGTTTCAGCCCAATCCCTGCAGGCCAGGCTGGTGCACAAATCTGTGTACCAGGCCTCTAGTATAATAATAAACTCCATTTCACATACTCACAACTGTAAACCTACTTTTGCCACACCCTGTATATATAGTTGCATCCATTTTATTTTTGCCTGTTTCAATAACAGATTCTGCTAACCATCAATTCAAATTGCTTGAAAAATTTATTTAGCATCTGATTCACTGTGGAAAATGTAGAATTTAGCTGTATATATTTTCAATAATATGTTCTTCATATAGAAAATAATTTCTCAGTTGAATTAGAAAATTCTAATTCACAAATTAAATCATGCAAACAGCAGAACTATCTTTTGAGCCGCAATTAATAATTGAAATGTTTGATTCCTTTTAGGTATAGAAGGCTACTTGGGCTGTGGAACTTTATGTTTGGATAATGGAATCAAATATGAAAAACCTATGTAATAAAAACATAGTATGCAAATTGTCCTCTTGACCAAGAGTTTTCCCAGGAGTTATACCAGGGGGAGGGGCCAACTAGGGGAAGGGACGGAGATTCTGGTGGCAGGAGGTGGCCACAGGGAGTAAGTACATGGTCAGCAGCCAGCAGCCACTAGGGACCCACCAGTGCATGAATTTCATGCACTGAGCCTCTAGTATTATTAAAAGACAAATCGTGAATTGTGTTGCTTTGCTGTATATCTGGTTTTGTTTGCTATATCCAATTGATGTTGTTCTTTGGATGAGTTCTGTTCCAAACTCTCATGAGTAGAGTTGTTTCCTTAAGCATAATGATTTATTCCTTAATAATTAAAGAGATTTTTTGGAGAAAAATGGTGATAAAGTAGATGGATGTGTCCCAAGCCTTGTCCCTGAGCAGAGAGAGAACAGCTGAGGGTCTCACTGGGATTGTTAGTTGGCTAGTTAAGGGACAGTTATACTCCAGGAGAAGGTGGGGGACTGCTGGACAGGACTCCCCTGACTAGGCAGCCCCACTGCTGCTAGGGTTTTTCTCCTGGAGCCCCCAGCTTGGACACGGGGATCACGCCATCTTGAAGAGGAAAGTTGATGTTTATGGAAACCTGAAAAGTTACAGCTGCAGCACCCATAGGGCAGCCACAAGCCCCAGAACACTGGTCCCCCATTGGTGCAAACACTCGGATTCAGAGGAGCTTTACACGCCACATGGAAAGGTCATATTTCGCCTGGGATAAGGTGAGGTTTCTTGTCCCACAGAGAGGGAGCTGGACTACTGGGGGAAATCTGCACCTAGAAAAATCCATTGCTGTTGGGCATGAAGTGATCCATGAATGTGGAAGGGGGTCCTCAGAGCTGCTAACGGAGGGAATCTCTAGAAAGCAACCCATTTTGATCTGATGCAGAAGGACAGCGTGGGAGTTATTGAAGTGTACCTGCTAAGAGCAGGGAAGGGAGACTGCGCAGACTTGTGCTCTTTCCTCTTCAGATCCTTGCTTCGGATTGCTAAGCCCAACACAAAAGAGCACCCAGTTGGGAACACCCTGGGAGACTGCAGGGAAAAGTTGTTTTTCTGGAACCTGGGGGTCAGCATGGGGAGTGACCATCGGAGAACAGGCTCTGGTGCAGCTCATTCCCAGAAACCGGTATTGAGGGGCACAGGGAAAGCAGAATCTAAACATAGGCTAGAGAGGACCTATAGTCTTAGATGTCAATCCTGAAACAATGCCACCCAAGGGCTGACTCACAAATTGACTCCTGCACACCCACTACTGGGCATGTGCCTTGATCACGAATCAAACAGTGACCTCCTGGTTCGTAGGTCAATATTCAACCCCTGGGCCACAGTGGTCAGGCAAATGTCTTCTATTTTCACTAGTTTTCAGGATTTCCTATTCAAAGTTAATACATGGATTGTTTTGTTTGCTCTTTTCCTTAATAAATGCATTTTCCCTTAGATTTTGCTTTAATTGTATCTCATTGGTTGTTATGGAAAGAAAATTTCGATGTAGTCCCATTTATTTATTTTCTCTTTAGCTTCCTTTGCCCTTGGAGCAGTATCAATGAAAAAGTTCTTTTGGCATATGTCTGAGATTGTGCTGCCTGTGGATTCCTCTAGGATTTTTATGGTTTCCCGTTTTATGTTTAAATCCAGTATTCATTTTGAGTTTATTTTTGTGCGTGGTGTAAGTTGGTGCTTTAGTTTCATTTTTTTTGCATGTATCTGTCCAATTTTCCCCACACCATTTATTGAAGAGGCTATCTTGACTCTATTGAATGTTCATACCTCCTTTGTCAAATATTAACTGAGCATAGTGGTTTGGGTTGATATCTGGATTGTCTATTCTATTCCATTGGTCTATATGTCTGTTCTTGTGCCAGTACTAGGCTGTTTTGAGAACACTGGCTTTGTAATACAGCTTGAGATTTGGTATTGAGATTCTTCCTACTTTATTCTTCTTAGGATTGCTGTGGCTATGCAGGGTCTTTTTTTATGTCAGATGAATCTTTGAAGAGTCCTTTCTAGGTCTGTGAAATATGTCTTTGGTATTTTAATGGGTAGTGCTTTAGATAGATAAGAGAACAACCGACGAACTTGTATACATGCATATAAGCATTACCAATGGACACAAGACACTGGGGAGTTAGGGTATGCATGGGAGTGGTGGTGGGGAACAATGGGAAGATATGTATACATGTAATACATTAATAAAATTATTAAAACAATAAAATTTCACTTTTCTCCCCTAAACAATCTGTTACATTATATTCAAAATTTAGATGCAATTTTAGAACTTATTTCACGAGCATCTCCCCGTACGAATGGTTACTTCCTATATCATGTACCTCTCAAAATTAGCTAATAATATTTAAATGAAAATACCACCTAATTCACTAGTGTTTGAAACTGAATATTCTATTTAGGGACATTTTATTAGTTATAAGAAAAATAATATTTTATTCAATCTGATTGAAATCGTGCACTTTTTGGTGTTGTACCATATATTAAATGAGGCAAAACTATTACTCTAAAATAGGTTTAGCCCAGCTGACATGGCTCAGTGGTTGACCATAGACCTAGAAACCAGAAGGTCATGGTTTAATTCCTGGTCAGGGCATATGACCGGGTTGCAGGCTCAATCCCTAGTGTGGGGCTTGCAGGAGGCACCTGATCAATAATTTTATTTCATCATTAATATATATGTATATATATATATATATATATATATATATATATATATATCCCTCTCCTTTCCTCTCTGAAATCAATAAAATATATTACAAAAATAAATTGTGATCTATACAAGCAAGGAAATATTTTAAAAAATAAAATAAAATAGATTTAAACAATACGATTGTAAAATTGATAGTATCTTTGACACTGGTATCTCTCTGCTCAAGGCTTCTCTTCACATCCCTATTCATACATACCCTATACTAAGAAAAATATTAATGTTTATACATTAGGTTTGACATATGACTTGAACTTGTCATTGTTTCTATATGATTCACACATGACACTTGTTTCCACATTGTTCTTTGAGTTTTCTGTAATATGTTAGTTGACAACGATGTCATGCCACTGCCATTTTTAATGCAACATTTTAGAATAAGAGATGGGAATAATTACAATATCAAAAATAACTGGTTATTCCTTCCTAAAATGCTAACACTGCACTTCATGTTCATTTATTGCTGAAGATTAGAGTTGTGAAGTGAAGGAACAAGATTTACCCTATATGTGGAAGAGTTGTTGAAAATATCACTGAAAGCCATCATTAACATATAAGGATATGTTTTTGTTGAAAGCATCAAGTTGAAGCAGCTTGCCTTTTTCTGCTAATTTTAATTACTGCCTTTGTGAATTTCTTTATAACTGCCAAATTTTAAAGTAATGATGTGTTCTGTGATGGCATTCATCAGGTTGTCATTCATTTTGTGAAGTTAAAACTAATTGGCAATGCTTTCAAGACTAGCTCGTTTTTAAAAAAGGATCTTTAGATAGACTTGTTAGCAGCGAAAAGAGCTTCAAACTGCCCAGCAAGCAGATGGTTCAATATAAATAAATTACATATTTGCCAAGCTGCATGCATTTCTTTGCTATGTGGAAGCAGGAAAGATTTTTTTGAAGAATCTAGTGCTTAAGAAATGAATACTGCATTTCATAATTTTAACAAAAAAAATAACATAATTGCAGACCCTTCTAAAGATAAATCTAGTGTATACTGAAGATTTCATCATGAAAAGGATGTGAATGTGTGAATGTCGCATAGATATCAAGAAGTTCTGGAAGGTTATGCGCAATCATTTCTTAGTACTTCACATATGCTTGGTTCAGAACTCTATGCTTATTGATTTACTGAATACATGATTGACAAAAGGAAGCCATTGATTCTTCAGTTAACTACTGTTATTGATAAATACTTTGTCCTATTCTGACTGGGTAAAGGTTGCACTGCTGTGCCAGGGAAAAGAACAGAAAAAGGTAAATGCTTCACAGGGCAGGGGTTGAATAATTGTGGTCAGAGTACACATCCTTGTCTTGTTCATACATCATCTTTTAAGATAATAAAGGAGTATCTTGTAAGGCTAAAATAAACATTCATATGTAAATAACAGAAAAATATTATCTTAGACATGAATATATGAGAAAAGAGATGCAGTTTATAATTTAAAGTGTTTGGTTGATTTAACACATTGTTAAAATTTAATGTATTTGGTTATTTTAATAATTAAAGATAAAACATGTACATATAAGATATGCATATATATTAATATATGTGTTCACACATATCTTTGGGTACATATTAAATATGTAAGGATTAACGCTGAATCAAAACCTTAATATTGAGATCGATGTCAGTATTTTATAATATATAGACAGTTATGAAAGTTATCCTGGTTTTTAAATAGTCTATCAATAAGCAAATTTTTCTCAGAGCTGGTTGAACCAAACTCACACATTGTGTTTAAGTTACTGGTCAAAATGTACGCCAATGTCTCCACAGAGTTGTTGAATATAAATGTCCATCAAAGATGGTAGTAATTTATTATTAATGACAGCGCAGTTACTTGGTATAACTGGGTATTAAGACTAAGCCACCAGCAAACTAAAATGACATCCTATCAATTTCTGTGACACCTTAGACATGATCAACAATAGCTATTACAGCAATATTTAAACAGTAATTCATTGCTGGAATGATAATGCTATTAAATGTAGACAGTAAGTGGAATGTGATTGTGCAAAGCTATAAAATACCATGCCTTCAGTTGTATTAGGAGTTGTATGTCAAAAGATCAACTAAGGTAAGAGGGCTGCAATTCTTACATAATGCCAAGTGACTTAAAAAAGTGTTGGCATAAAATAGTTTATATTCACATATGTTATTTCAATATTATTTCTAATGAAGAATTCCAATGGCATAATTTGAAAATATTGTTATTAATGAAGGTTTTTGGTCTAAACTTTGTTTAAAATCTAGAAAGTAATTAAATAAATTACTCTCATTACCTAGTGTACCATTACACCCTATGTTATTAGTCCAATAATTTAAAAGAGAAAGTTCTCACTCAAAATATGTAATGGAAAGAAAAGAAGAAAAGTGTTATGTGAGTGTACGCTGTTAAAATGGTCATTTCACAAATTCTGAACTACACTTAACGGTGACAGCCTTCAGTATAATGGTGATTGAGCTTAGGTAATAATCATAATCTGGTCTACTTTAAGGCCTCATGCTGCTATCATCATTTGGAGAGCATTACAGGTCATACCACTGCTCGGTCATATGAGCCAGTATCACAAGCTCTCAGGGACTGTCCCCAGTCAATATCAAGTAGCCAACTTGAACTTTGCATTTTCCAAAAAAGCAGAAAAGAAAAATTGAATCTATTACTTAAGTTAAGATAGAATGAAATACATTGTTTATAGGTAAAATATCATACTTCATATCAGTGTTTATTTGATTTGGTTGATTGTTTTTGACAACAGGAAGGTATTTAAAGAAATCGCTCATGAAAAGAATTTTAGTTTGCTTGATGTTGGACCAAATCCTTGCAGTTTTCAGTCCCTCATTCCAAGAACCTGGCAATCTTCTGAAAGCTATCTTTTACCTAATAACTCCATATCTGTTATGATATTTTGTAGATTTTGTCTTCCACATGTTTTCAAAGCCATTTTCTTTTTTCATATCTACTGTTAGTAATGTAGTTAAAATGATATCTCTTTATCTGTACAACTACAACAGTCATAACCTTTCTTCCAATCTCTATTCTAATGTTATTCAACTACATTCTTTACATGTCCTCTATGGAGACTCGCCTAAAACAGAATATTTGACATCTTTAAATGGTCTCCCATTACTTTGAACATGCTATCCAAAGCAGTTCCTTAGGTTAGTGGTTTGAAAACATTATTGTGCATATGAATCCTTTGGTGAACTTGATAGATTCATCTCACCTGTCTGATTCCCCAGGGCCTAACCCTTAGGAAGTCTGATCCAGCAAGGTCCACATGGGATCAAGATTACATTTCAATTAATACTCTTCTGTGTCTTGGATAATCTGGTTACCTTAGCCTTAGCTATTTCCCACTACTCAGCATATTTCCAGCTTTGTTACAAAATTGTAGTATTCTCTTTCTTCATTCTGAGAGGTGCCAAGAGAAGTATACAAATAAAAACTTTATGTAAATAATAAATGTTATGAAAAATTAAATGAAATAATGGCATAGAAAATTGATAGGGCTGCTATACTTTTCTCATTTTGTTTTTTGTTTCTGTTTTTTCTAGGGCTGCTATATTTTTATACATGGTGGTCAAGAAATGCATTTTGTGAAAGTGATTTTTGAGTTGATCTCCTGATAACGTAAAGGAGAAAGCCATATTAATATTAATATTAACCACATTAGCCATTCTGGACAAAGGGAAGACAAGAGAGCTTGAACTCAAGTTTAAAGGAAAAGGGGTTGTCATGAGGCGCAGGTTGAGATGTAGGCAGGGTCATCATCTTTTAGGGCTGGAAAAAAGAGATTACCAGTAAAGAACAACCAAAGTTGTTAGGTAAAAATGCATACTTCATATACCTTATTGCATTTTTTTTTCTGAAAAGGAAATATGACATGTCACGTGATAACTAACTTAACCTTTCTTTTTAAGAGAGGCGTGTCTCTCCAGCTTGAGCCAGCATCAGCATCAGCAGGCTGGTTAAGACAGACTACTGGGCCTCATCCCCACAGTTTCTGATTCAGCGATTTGGAAGTCGGGCCTGATAATATGCATGTCTAGTAAGTTCCCATGTGATGCTGATGCTGCTTTTGGAGGGACTACACTTCACTTTGAAAATGACTATTGAATTATTTTGGGCCAAGTGACAGCAAAGGCCAATTTTTAATTTCAGTGTCTAAAGGTTGATTAGAAAGTAATTAAGTTAAAACCTAAGGGAAGAAAGGATAATTTCTGGCAAAAAAAATAGAGTTACTGAAATCTGTAAGTGGCAGGAGACTAACTTCTCTTTTGAAGCTCGAAAAGACTGGCAGTTAGGCTACTGTGTGAACAGTGAAAAGAAGGCAGTCAGAGAAGAGCTCAAACACTGGCAGGAGACAGATCAAGGTGGAACAAGGTTCTTCAGGGCGCTGTAGGCCATGTTAATTAAGTCGATCCTTATTAAAAAACATAAAAATCCATTGGGTGGCTTTCAATGAGGAAATAATATTATCAGAATTTATTAAGTGTTTCAGGGAAAACTGAACCTTCAGGGGACAAGAAAATGAAAGAATAAAATAAAGGAGTGGGGAAACATCAATTTCTGGCAAAGTGATAGTGATCTCATTTCCATGTGTACCTGTACAAAGGAGTATTAATAACAATAACTTACATGTTTATAGTCCTCTAAATTTTGGAAACTATTTTCACATATAATTGTCTAACTGACATTACAATAATAAACTGAAGAAGATAGAAATTTGTAACTACCACGATAATATAAAGAAAAAATTTGCATTAAAGGAAATGAATTCTTGACACTTTATCAAATAAATTTAGGCAATATCAAGGAGACAACCTGAAGCTTAAACATAAAGTCAGTTTGACTTTATCAGAGAATTAAGAGCACAAACTAGCCCACAATCAGAAGATGGGAGCACCTCCAAGTAGAACCACACACTATTGACAATTCACAAAGAAGCATTGATATGTCTCATCCTATTTAATAAAGAGGGAATATGCTAATTGACCCTCACGCCATCACAAAGATGGCAGTGCACACAGCCAGAAAGAAGGGAATATGCTAATTGATTGCCCCACTATCAAAGATGGTGATGCCTACAGCCAATAAGGGGGAATATGCTAATTGAGTGCCATGTCCTCAAAAATGGTAGTGCCCACAGCAACAAGATGGCAGTGCCCAGTCCCCTCAGCCCTGCAGGGGTGGCAGGTATGCAGCAAGTCTAGGCCTGCTCCCCCATAAACTCTGACCGTCTCGTGTGCCTGCCTCCAGAGTCCTCCAGTCCCCTCAGTCCCCCAGCCACCCAGAGCCAGCCTGAGGGGCAGGCAAGACTTGGATGAAGGCTGCCCAGCTGCCCAGGGCTAAACTGAGGTGCAGGCAAGCCTCGAATGGTGCTGCCCAGCCGCCCAGGGCCACCAGATGCTCAGATAACCAGGGCCAGCCAAGGTGTAATGGGGCATCACTTTCCCCTGATTGTTAGGTTGCCTCCTGCCTCTGAGGGCACCCTGACTGTGAGATGGGGGGGCAGGCTGGGCTGAGAGATGCCCAACTCCTTTATTTTATTCTTTCATTTTCTTGTCTCCTAAAGGTTCAGTGACACAGGTTGATCTATCTATTTGGGATAAAAGAAAGAGTGATTGGCCAAAGTTTATGTGGCCTAATACAGGGCAGAGCAAAAGTAGGTTTGCAATTGCCCATATGGGAAATACTCCAGTAATTAATAAATAATAACACAAGAATAAATTCTGTTTGTTGCATATTCACAATGTAAATCTACTTTGCCTCACCCTATATTTATCAGGGCATATAGAACTGTCCCCATTTTTTTTCTTTTTATTTCCATGACAATTGTAACAGATTTCTTTTTGCAAGGGGAGCGACTACAATAGCTGATATTTCATATGCTCTTCTTCAATGTGACCCTGCAATTTCCCCATTAAGGGAGCTTATATTTCTTTTTTTTTATATAATGACAAGAGGATGATGTAGATTTTGAGTGCTTTGATCATTAGAATAAGTCAGGAGTGGTGGTATGTATGATAAAGCCCTTTATTGACCCGATAGCAAGCATCTGCTGCTGCTTGTCCCATGAGACACCTACTCTCAGGATGCTGTCACTCAAAAACCAACCACCATGTGAGGAGAAGCCCCAGCCCTGTGACAAGGTCACACTGAGGAACTCTAGTCTGCAACTCCCCTTCCGTTCCCAGCCAACAGCCAGAAACGACGGCCGCTAGATTTGTTGGCCATTTCCTTTGATTGGACCATTTCTTGGAGACTCTAATTGAGAATCATTCACCTGAGCCCATTCAACCCAATACATGATGAGATATGATATGTTTTAATATATTTTTTTTGCTTCAACCACTTAAACTTGGGCCATTTGTTAGATAGAAATAAATAAATGGAATAACAACTGACACTGCAGCCTGAGAATTTATAAGTCTAAATGAGTTAATAAAATAGCCTGCGTAAGTCTCTGGAACATTTTCTATGGGCTTTGGAATGCAGATTATTATATTCTTTACACTATTCTGGATGATGTTGTGAGTATGTAAACTAGTTCAAAACCCTGGGTGCCTGGTCTGCTAAATGCTTAGACTTCTAGGTATATGCAGGTGAAGACAAAATAAAACTTTTTTTTTTAAAAAAAGGAAAAGTGAATGAAATGTGTCTATCTTTTAGAAATATCTCTATCCCATCTTCCTAATTTCTCTTGTAAAAGGCACATGCATTTGCCCTTCAAAATATAACATCTGCTTTACGTTAGCCAAGGTTTTCTACATAAACTCATTTCTTGATTTTTTGAGTAAAAATGTTCAGGCCCTTCTAATCTGCCTTAAAGCATTCTTCCAATGATTAGACTTTCTTCTGTCTCAAACAAAAGATTTTTCTATAAAGACATTAAACAATTTTTAGAATTCAAAAAAAATATGAATTATTGTTAGAAAATATTCAGTCAGCTCAATTTTTCTAACAGTAGTCTGTCATCTTATTAAATAAAACATATATCATCACCATCACCCCCAGAAAAGCACAAAGAGAGGTTAGGTGAATGGCTTCCAAGTTATTCTTTTAATGACTTTCCCCTTCTTTATTGCAGTGAATTTGAATTAAATTTCCCTGCAGATTACGAGGTTCCTGAAATTTCTTGAGTTATTATTCATTTTAGAGGATGCATTAAAATGTGTTTTCTCATCTATGAAGCTCTAAAAACTCAATGATCACATCAGACTTTTCTAATAAAAAAATTTCTCCATTAAGTGCATTCCAAAAATTATGACACCTTTTTTTCCAATAATAAGAGATGGTGATAACTAATTACAAGAGGGAGTTTGTCATAGAGGTAAATTATAACAAGTAACAGTGGCAATTTCAGTACTCTTCTTTTTAAAATGGTGGAAAATTACCAATAAATTACAAACCCCATACCAGAATACATCTTATATTTTGGTAAATTTAAGATAGCCATCTAAAATATAGTTACCTGCTTCACTTTAAATATGTTTTAGAGGTTTTATTTTCATTTTTTCTTGATATACTTAAAAAACACACAGGAGATTAATAAATAATATAATCTGGACCATGAATGCAATACAATTATTATAAGCTATTGAAGAAATACACTCTGGAATTATAAGACACACGAGAGAAAAAAAGTTTTCTAAAATACAAGATGGATGATTATATCATAATAAATGTTCTAAAATGAAATTACCTTAGGGGTAGAATATAGATATTATTCTTTTTTAAAAGGCCAATAAAATGTTCTTTTTTTTGGTTTAGTATCCAATTATTTGTTATAACCACCTGGAATTTGAACACATTTCATATCTGACTATTTCCACAGGAATAATTATTTGGTAGTATTGGTGCCCATAGAGGTATTCTAACATTTACGTACATCTGAAAAGTATTCCAATAAGCTATTGAAATTAACCTGGCAGCTAAGTATATTTTATGTGCCATTTGGAAAGAGTTATTGTAAGTAACAGGGTAAAACCAGATTCCATTTTAGGAAACTTATGTTTAAAATGCTTGGAATTTTAGCGCAACTGCATAGTACTATCACACTATATTTAACTTCCGTTTATCTATACTCTGTGACAAATTAAGTAGAAACTTTAGAGTACATTATGGATTTTGTTAGCATGTTGACTCTGAGTGCCTGTGGCTTTCCATATTGTTCACAGAGAAACAATACAACAATTTTTTCATCAGCCTGGTCAGCATGGCTCAGTTTGTCGAGTGTCGACCTATGAACCAGGAGGTCATGGTTGGAATCCTGGTCGGGGCATGTACCCAGGTTGCAGGCTCGGTCCCTAGTGTGGGGTGTGCAGCAGAACAACGATTCTTTCAATCATCAATGTTTTTATCTCTCCCTCACCCTTCCTATCTGAAATCAATAAAAATTATATTAAATATTTTGGCCAGTGAACCTTTTCAATCTTAAGTTCCCTATAATTACAAATAAGCAAGTTATAATATAATTCAAATATTTTTAAAACTTTATTGTGGAATGTGCAAAGTTTTAAAACATTTTCATGAAGAGCACTCATTGTTTTTATCAAATTCTATTTTTACATGAGGATAAGAGATTTAAGTCTTCATATTAATGTTAGAAAAACTACTGTTTGCTGCCCTATATAGATGGAATAGAAAAGAGCCAAAGTAAAAAAGTAGACTATATAAAAGGTTATTTTATTAAATTAATAATAACCTAAGGCAATGCAGGAAAAAATTGCAATTATTTAGGGTATAGAATTGAACATTAGTACATATGATGGACAAAATCAATTGACAGAGCTCTCTGAATACTTTGTAAGCTAATCAGATAAAAATACTTTTAGCATAATAAAATAAAGTAATTAAAGTCAGTTCTTTTCTAAAAGCTGTAAATATTTCTCAGACTCCCCTAATAGTAAAGAGTGATGATAAGAGCATTGCTATATTGCAAAAATAAAAATAGAGAATCTTCCCTATATGAACAGATTGAACTTTACTGGTTAAGATTAGACTATATTTGTTGTAATGTCTTAAAACTTAGTAAGTGTGATCAGATATGTATTCATTGAACATTAAAATTATAGTGTCTGAGGCCCTGTGCTAGAGGAGATCTAGACCCATGGGGTCCTATTCGAGGAGGAGAGACCCTGAGCAAGGCATTATGGTCATTCTAGGAATGCAGCTTTGAAAAGCAGTGTAAAGCAGTGTTGAAATACAAGCTCTCAGCTAAAGAATAGAAGAAAGGTTTGGTCAAAATTCTTCATATTTTAAATTTTGGAGTCCTTACTAAGACAATTAAAAATATTCCCTGCCCTGGACAGTGTTGCTCAGTGGGTTGGAGTGTCATTCCATACATCAAAAGGTCCCAGGTTTGATTCCGGTCCAGGGCATGTACCTTGGTTATGGGCATATCCCCAGGAGGGGGTGTGCAAGAGGCAGCTGATCGATGTCTCTCTCTCTCATTTATGTTTCTAATTCTCTATCCTTCTCCCTTCCTCTCTGTAAAAAAAAAAAAAAAGGTTATAGGTTTGATTCCTAATCAGATTACATACCTAAATTCCTAAGTGGCAGGTTTGGTCCAGGTTGGGATGTGCAGGGAAGGCAACCAATCAATGTCTCTCTCTCTCTCTTTCCCCCCTTTTTCCTTCCTTCTTCACTCCCTCCCTCCTACTCGGTCCCTCTTTCACTCTCCCTCTCTTTCACTTTCTCTTTGTTTTCTTTCATTTTCTCCCTTTTCCATCATTATAAATCAATGAAACATATCCTCAGGTGATTTTTAAAAATAAATTCCTAAGGGTGTGGTATGAATTGCAAACAAAATCTGGATAAAAATAATTTGTTGTCATGATAGAATGCTATCTTGAGCTTAAATGTGATTTTCTCGGAATTTAAGAGTAAGTTAAGAAAATTATTGTTTGTAAAAAGGAAAGGTAGAAATTCTCTCTTCTACTAGGTGGACTAAAAATTCGTGTGATTCCATTTTCCATAATTAGAGCTGACATCAGGTTCCTCAAATGTCTATCCATTTTAAAAATCCAGAATAAATTAAGACTTTGGAAAAGCCAATGGAATTGAAACTATTCTCTTCTCTTCTGTTGAGTAATAGAAGCCAGATGGAATAGGGGAAACTGAGAGTTCATGAAAGCATATTTCTGTTTACAAAGTTCTTAAGAGGAAAATGCAATTAGAATATAATTAAGAATTTTAAATAGGGAGTTTATAATTTTCAAAGCATCTGAGTTGTCAAAGAATAAAACAAAAACTATTATATAATATAGATAAAAGTAACTGAATCTCCCCACCTATTTATTATTGAAAATTACATAATTTAAAACTAATTTTGTGATTTTGAATACATTGATTGAAAATAAAAGCTTCATTATATAATTTGCAAAAGATTACATTTATAGTGATGATTCTAACTTAATTGTAGAAACAATGAACTGTTTTTTGGATAATTATTTGTTATGTGGCAATGCTAATTACCTTATTTAAGTAAAATATGTAAAGAATGTTTTAATAAAATTATACATAGACTACTTCTCTGAAGTTAAAACTAAGCAATATTCATTGTCTCAGCATTAATTGATAATTTGAAAGATCTCATATTACTATCCTTGCATTCCTTCATTGTGTCTTTATTAGGCCTCATTAGTCACAGCCTCTTTTCCAGAAGCATATACTTTCTCATTTGCCTCAATTCTGCATCCCTCCGCAAATGCTTACATGTTTAGCTTCCTTAAGTATTTGAGCTTGATTTTACTTTATATACAGGCAGGTTCTTTGATAATATTGGGTTCATTTTACATATATATATATATATATATATATATATATATGTATATATATATATATATTTGTGTATATATATATATGTATATATATATATATACATACACACACATAATATATATATAGAGAGAGAGTTAGATATAGGTATAGTTGATAGCTATAGATATAGATATAGAATAGATATATATAGATAGATAGATAGATATAAATATAGTTATAGATATAGATATAAATAATAGATATAGATAATATATATATTTGCCATATCTTACATTTCTACAATTTATGATCATGTAAATGGGTTGAATAAATTCAAACTCTTTATATAAAATAAAGAATATAATTTAACTATAAGAAAATGCTTTGCATATTTCCTACATACTTATAAATATGTTAAAACTGAAACTCATGCAATTCAGTAAGCACTTATTAATTCCTAATAGTGCAAAGCCTGGTGGTGAGCTCTTTCGTGTGAATCCTGATCTCCAAAAGCTCAGGTTTTGTGTGTAAGAGATATGCATGTATGACTATGAAACAAAGCAACATTTGAGGAACACACACACGTAACTACTAAATATCGGTGGGCTTGAAAATTATTATTTTATTCAGAGGAATTAGAGAAGATTTTGTTTACAAGATGACAACCTTTGTTTTGGAAGATAAGCAGGATTTTATCTCTTGAAGATAGTGATAGGTAAGATAAAGGCTGAGCAAAGGAAAATAATGCAGAACTACCAAATATTTTGGAGATGGTATTAATGTTTGTTTTTTACAAAGAGATGCATCAAAATAAAAAAAGTAAATGGAGTCAGAACCCAGAAAACATGACACCTAATTTCCATGGTGTATCCATTAGAATAGGTTAAATTACATTGCATAACAAATAACTGACCTCCTAAACTTAGTAGCTTAAATAACAATGTGTTGTTGTTTTTTTGTGCGTGTGTTTATGCATGCATGGTTTACCAGAGGTTCTGTTTCATGTCATAGCAAATTTTGGAAAGCCGCCTGCTGTAACATCTGTCATCTAGATTTTTGCTAGTCACCAAGGAAAGAGAAAGGACCACAGTGAATCATTGCTGATTCTTAAAAGATTCCATCACTCTCACTCAGCATTCATTAAGCAAAGCCGGTCATAAGACCACGGCTAACTGTTGAGAGGCAACGGTTCCCATTTCTTTATGTGAGCTAAGGGATTTACAGCTAAGTTAAAGATGTCAGTATAAAAAGATTCCAGTAAAACTTCAGAGATGTTCTGGAGTAGTAAAAATAGACACTTTTTTCCCCCCATTTGTAGAGAAGAATAGTTTATCCTTTAGAATTAAGATAAAATCTCTCTCTCTCCTCTCTCTCTAGGTCTGGTGCCAACACCTCCATACTAGAGCTGGGGAAACATGCGGCCTGTAAAATCATTTGCTCTGACCCTGCTGAGGCATTAGGGTGAGTTAATTAAATGTTTGACTAATATAGCAGGCTAATTTTTAAGTTGATAAATCTGTATGGCCCTGGAATGATGTTATAAATATCCAATGGCCCTTGGCAAAAAAATGGCTCCCCACCCCTGCTCTATAACATCAAAGTCTCCTAAACTCGGCATTCCACTCCCATCTTGTATTCCAAAACATGTGCAAATACCATCTAGCCCTCACCATGATTTCCTGTATGGGTTGGGACGTGGGGACAGATGCGATGATGTTACTTCTGGCTGTTGCTGCTTTTTCATTGGTAATAAACTGTCTCTGACCTAGAAGCCTCAGATTTTCTGTCAGCCACTAACTTATCTTGCAAATAAAGTAAAATCTCCAAAACTTCACAATAAACTATCACTAACTGCATGGAGTCAGGGAAGTACAATCTTAAAATGTTCCTTGAAAGGAGAGAGCTAGGGATAGCAGTAAATCACTAGAAGAATTGTGACACATGATAAAGAAAGTGGGTTTGATTCATCTGTTTATCACTATTTTGTTTTAATTTAGTGATTTTAGAAAGAGGGAAATGGATAGGAAGAATTTGTTTTACCATAGTGGTAAATTATTCTTTGCACCACATCACATTATTCATTGGCTGCTTCTTGTATGTCCATGACTAGAGACCAAACCTACAAGCTTGGTGTATCAGGATAATGGTTTAACCAATAGAGCTACCATACCAGGGCTTGATTTATCACTATTTTATGGAAGGCATCCAATTATAGTAACCGGTACTTCGCACCCAAATAAGGGTGGATAGGAGCTCTGAGCTCCATTCCTAGGTAAAGTCTGTAAATCACAAAGACAAAAGTGAATGTACTCATTAAATTATGGTAAAGAATATGAAATAATAATATTGAGGTTCAACTGAATGTACTGTGTTGGATAAACCCATTAGCTGTTCTAGGTTTTTGAAGACTGATTTAAATCTGTTTGTTTTCTTCAGTGTTTGGCATTCCTTTTTGTTTTTATTTTTATTTTTTAACGAATCCGTTTTACTTCAAAGTCTTTCTATGGACATTTAAAAAAAATCTTCACCCAAGGATATGTTGATATATATATATATATATTGAGCAGTTGCCACCAATAATTGTCCTAACTAGGGATCAAACCTGCAACCTAAAACCTAGGTATGTGCTCTGACCTGGAATCAAACCCATAACCTTTTGGTATTTGAGAAGATTCTCTATCCAATTGAGCCACACGACCAGGGGTCTGTGGACATTTTTAAAACCTTGTTTAGGAATATGTTCCTCAAGAGAGAACTTGATTTTGCTTCTACCATATATTGATGGTACTAAAAACCCAAGATGATTTTCAACTTTATTGTAAACTTGGGCTTTTGTTTCATTTTTAAATAAAGTATTTTAGGATACTTTAAAATCACAGAAAATATGCAAATATAGCGAAGAGAGTCCCCATATACTTGTTGTTATCCTCATTTGTAACATCTTGTATGTTAGAATAGTCAATTAGTTCCAACTAAGAAGCCGCCATTGGTATATTATTATATTCCAGGATTTATTTACTGGTAGATGTTACTAGTGTGATAACGAATATCCTTTTTTTCTTTTCCTGTGTCCCACTCAAGACACCTTACTGCATTTACTTGTCATATCTCCTTCGCCTCCTCTGGTGTGTGGCAGTGTCCCCATCTTGTTTTGGTTTGGAGGATTTGGCTGTTTGTAAGATTACTGCTCAGATATTATGTAATGTTTCTCAAGTTGTACTTGGATATTTTCCTCATGGATAGACTGGGATAATGGGTTTGAGGAAAAATTACCACAGTGGTGAATTGTCCTATGTGCCACATCATAAGATGGTCAATGATGTACCTTATCAGTAATGCGCCTTTTCATTTATTTTGTTTTTTAAATTACTGCACAGGTAGAATGTATTTAGGTCTCAAATCTATGTGACAAAGTGATTGGCATTAGAAATTCTTAGGCAGATTTTGCTTTTTCTTTTATTTTTTTCCTTTTCTCTCAAATCCAAAGGTAGACACAAAAGTAACTCCAAGCTAGAACTTACTTATTTTTATTTTATTTTACAATTTAAAGAAGAATGGGATAACATTTTTAAAAATTATTTTTCCTTTGTAAACTTACAATTTAAAATGGGAGCTCTGAATATATGAATTTTATGATGCATATTAGAGAAATAGTCATTAGCAATTACCCTGGAACCAGGGGTAAAAAGGATGTATTTTATAGCCTTTTATGACTCTGAGTATAAAACATTCATTTAAATTAATATACATGCAGAATAAATAATTAAGATCAAATTAAAAAGAAATCTACTTTAAAAACCTTTGAGTCTCATCTGTTTAGTATCCCTTACTAATTACTTGTTAAGGAAGTTTGTAAACCTATCCTTATAGAAATGTGCTATTAATTTAAAGTAACTAAGATCTTAGTAAATGAGAAAAATAGTTGGTTAGGAACATAAAACAATATGTAGTTTTGACTACAATTAGTTTGGTACAGTATGTATTAAAATACACATCCATCTAATCATCGGGTTATCTTTCCAAATATTTCCTAACCTATTACTACTCATATTTTAGAGATTCTAAAATATTTTTCCAGGTGTGGGTAATGATCTATGACTATTCCTGAGATCGTTCTGTTTCAATTTGTAGCTTCTATACCAATGAAAAGTGAGGAATGAAAAATAATCTCATTATTTTTATGCAGTTGCAATGATTGGGTTTTTCTATAGCCTTATCATCATGTTTTGCATCAAATATCTATTTTTCTTAGCTGAATATTTGTATTTTCTTTGCTTGAAAAAATTGGCTGTTTTACATTGATTCTTTCATTTATAAACAGACTTTATAAAGTATATATTATTTTTTAATATATTTTATTGATTTTTTAGAGAGGAAGAGAGAGGGATAGAGAGCTAGAAACATTGATGAGAGAGAAACATCGACCAGCTGCCTCCTGCACACCCCACACTGAGGATGTGCCTGCAACCAAGGTACATGCCCTTGACCAGAATCAAACCTGGGACCCTCCAGCCCACCGGTTGACACTCCATCCACTGAGCCAAATGGGGCAGGGTTATATATTATTTTTAAATGACCACCATCAATGCAGATAGAAATTAAGCAAATAATCTAAATAAAAGGAACACTAAACAATTGAGCTGATTCTTTGTCAATATATATATTAAAAAAAAAAAAAAACTAATCATGGTTATTCCAAAATTGTCATGAGGCATGGCTTATTAAGTATTTTGGTTCCTGATTCTAATTATTATTGATGTAATAACATTTTAAAAAATAAAGATGCTAAAGATAAGAACACATGCTTCTAATATTATATGTGAATATGATGGAAGTTAAACAAACTCCTCCAAAATTTTAACTACTAACAACCTACTGTAGACCTGGAGCCTTACCACTAACAAACAATTGATTAATACATATTTTGTATGTGATATGTGTTATATACTATAAAATTACAATAAAGTGAGCTAGTTAAAAGAGAATGTAAAGAAAATAATAAGTGAGACAAAATACATTTAGATTATTTATTGAAAAAAATCTTGCTTTTAAGTGGAATGGAACAGTTCAAACCTGTGTTATTTAAAGGTCAACTGTACTTCCAAGTAAGACTAGCTTAATTGACCTTTACAGCAAATACTGTTTCCCCATATTTTAAGGAGGACCATAAGCAGTATCAAGATGGGGATTTTGAAATAGTTCATTAAAAAAATTCTCATTCCAAATTGTGATTATCCATTGCTTATGGTCAGGGGAGAGTGCAGCTTTCCCCTGAGTTTGCAGGACTCAACACCAGGAGCAATAATATGTTCTTTAGACATCCCTTTGAGTTTAGATATTTTCAATATATTGGAATTATATAGATTTCATGAAAAGATCCTTTGCCATTTCTAGGAATATATTTCTAAAAAGAAGATAATTAAACAGGTAGAAATAGAGAGGTGGCGTTCCCTAAGAGGGAAAGGGCTTGACATTTTTTCAGTGCAATAAGTGGTATTACAACTGGAAACCAGAAATATTAGTAAAATATTAATAGGAATAGACAAGCCAATGCTGGATTGTGAGTGTGTGAGGGTGTGTGTGTGTGTGTTGTATGTGTATAAAACCCACTTTATTCCAACACCATTTATGAAAGTGCCCCAAATGTTTAACCCTATATTTCCCTTCTCTATACTTGAAAAATAAAATGTATTAGAGTTCCACTTACCTTTGTAAAACTAGCACTTTTCAATATCTGAACCTGTTGGCACAGTTTGAGTGTCAAAATTCAGAGCAGAACCTGGTAAGTAGTATTGATCTTAGGTATTACAAAAAGCATACTTTTATTTTCTGTTAATGCTATTGGCACGCTCCTACAGAGGTATCATGGACAGTATTCCCTTTAGAAGTGGCTACTTACTAAACAAATTTATGAGGGTTCACTGGGTTATGTATTTATAGATAAATTCTTATACCACTAAAATTGGATCAGTAATAAAGCATTGGTAAAACCCTCTCTGTCAAATTCTTTGTCCCTGATTCTTATGTCCATCTTTCTTTATAGTTTAATAAAATGATTTCTTTATAAATATATTGTGCATTCCATAGTCAAAGAATGGCCAGGGGGTAATTACATGAAACTTTACAATGTTTTCCAAATTGTAATGATTATGCAGATGACACAGCTCTGCAATATGGTAATTTTTCATTGTGGTAAAAACACATATTAAATTTACCATCTTAATTACTGTAAGTGAAAAGTTCAATAGGGTTAAGTACCCTCACATTGTTGCACAGCAGATCTTGAAAACGTTTTTCAAATAAACTAGCTAGCTAGCAAGAGTCTCCTGATTTTTCAGTTGAAGACTATTGGTTAGCTTTAGAGCTTTTGACTTGTATGTGATGGCGTCATTGGTTTTGATGCCCCAGAGTCTCATGTTTGGTGCTGGATAATGACATGCCTGGAAGGGAGTGGTTGACATTAACCATGTTTATACCAACCATGTTCTCAAGAAGTATTTTTTGAAAAACTGAGTTTCCAAAGAGTAAATATTTGATCCTTATTCTATTATTTAAACACTGCTTAGTAGGATTATAAATTGGTATAATTTTTCTGGAAGGTGGCTTGGTAATAACATATCAAAATCCTTAACTGGATTTACATAGTTGACCCAGGCATTCCCTTTGGCTAATTTATCCTAAGGAAATAAATTTTGGGGAAAAAATATGCAATGATGAAATCAACTGAAAATTTTAGTTACACTATCACTTGCAAAACTTAAAAAGTTTAAACTACCCTAACAGTCTGTCAATATGGGATTGATTAAATAAATTTTGCTAAATTCTTAATAAAAAGAAAATATTTTTCTTTTCTCATAACGCAAACTTACTAACCACTAATTCTCCTTCCTCAATAGCCCTTGCTAATCACCTTTCTATTTTTCTGTTACTGTGATTTTGACTACATTAAATATATCAACTAAGTGGTAAACAATATTTGTGCTTTGATAATTGACTTATTTTTCTTAAATTCCCTTGAAATTCATTCATGTTGTGGCATGTGACAAAAATTCTTCTTTTTAAGGCTGCACAATACAATATTGTGTTGTATTATATACAATGTTTTCTTTATCAATTCACTAATTAATAGGAATTTGGGTTGTTTCCACCTCTTAGCTAATGTGAAAAAAACAACACGCACATGTGATGAATATGGGTGTTATTGGTCTTTGTAATATTGCTTTGTAATATTGTAAATATAGGTCTTTCCAAAATATCTTTGTAATATTGCTTTGAGTTATTTTGGATACATATAAAAAACTGGGAATGCTGGATCATATGGTGATTCTATTTTTAATTTTCTGAGGAACCCACAAACTGATTTTCATAATAGCTGCACCATTTTACATTCCAAAAAGTGTTCAAGGATGCCAACTTCTCCACATTCTTATCATCACTTTATTTTCTATTATTTTGATAGTCACCATCCTGATGTGTTTGAGGTAGTATCTCATTATGGCTTTGATCTGGATTTCCCTAGTGATTGGAAATGTTGAAGATCTTTTCATATACTTACTAGTCATTTGTGTATCTTATTTGGAAAAAATATCTATTAAGTCCTTTGACTATTTTAAATAAGGTGATTAGTCTTTTTTTGTTCAGTCAGAAGTTGTTAATATATCCTGGATCTGATGGCTTCATCAAAGATGATGTGGAATGATTTTTCCCATCCCATCGGTTACCTTTTCGCTGTGTTGTTTCCTTGTCACACTGAATTCCCATTTGCCTATTTTTTTTAAAATTTTGTTGCCTATGTTTTTGTTGTCATAACTAAGAACTCATTGCCAAATCTAACATGGTGAATCTTTTCACAAAGTTTTCTTCCAGCAATATAGATCTTATATTTAGGTCTTTAATCCATTTGGAGTGAATTTTTGTATATCATATAAGGTAATGTTCGAACTTTATTCTTTTGCATGAGGACATATTATGTGCTTTTTAAAAAAAAATATATATATATATTGATTTTTACAGACAGAAAGGGAGAGAGAGAAAGAAACATCAATGAGAGAGAAGTATTGATCAGATGCCTCCTGCATACCTCCCACTGGGGATGTGCCCACAACCAAGATACATGCCCTTGACTGGAATGGAACCTGGCACCCTTCAGTCCACAGGCTGAAGCTCTATCCACTGAGCCAAACCAGTTAGAGCTATTATGTGCTTTTTAAAGTACTTGATTTTATTGAAGGCATTTAAAGCTCTAAAAACAGAGGCTCAAAAATGTTGGATCAAGAGTTGTATCTCATTGATGTATCTATCCTCACCCTTTACCAGAGGATATTAAAAAAAAAAAAAGTCTTACCTTCAGCTTCTGCCCTCCCCCTGCCAAAAAAAAAAAAAAAAAAAGGAAAAAGTTCTCTTCTCAGTAAAAATACAAGTTTCTAGATTCTCTTGCTACTTTTTGGAGACCTGGCCCTGTCAGCATGCCAGTGCTTTCCTGGAGCCTGAAGCCATTGCGCTTTTGGATAAGGAACCAGCAGGCCACTTTCCTACATCGCCCATCACTCCCTGTTGTCATAGCAGCACGCAGGTCAAGTGGCAGGGGGCTGTCAGCAGAGTCCATCACTTTTATTCTTCTCACAGTAGAGTTAAGAGGGAAGCTAACCACTACATGTACTCTTAATCTGTTTCACAAGTGGGAAAAGTAAAATGTGACCCAGAGGGTTACACGTTTCAAGAAAAGATAAAAAGTGCCTTTTCCCCCATAAGTCAAGAATATTGTTCACATTGGCATATTTCAAGCATTCACATTACCTGCGCACCGCCTCTAGGCATTAGAGGTTGCAAACCCTGCTTTAAGCACTAACTCAGGATAACAGCGGGAAGTGTGTCATAAATATTCTCAAAAGTTCATCTAATATATCTTGCTCCTGAGGGAAGCAGAAATGATAAAAAGTTTTGTTAGGGGAGATAGGCGCATTTCTTCCTTCTGTTCAGTGCCCACTCTTTTTATTTTCCCAAAAGTTAAGTAAAGTCCCCCTGGCAGATGAATCCCATGAAGTATGATACCTGACAAATTCTCCAAAATATTCAAAGTTTGGCTTTTGAAGAAAAGTTTTGTGTTTCCAGTGTGAATCTGGTAATGCATTAAAACGTGTGCCATAAATAATTAAGGATAGATTTAAACTGTCTGTAGATTTCTTGTTTTAACAAGATTCATTCCTTTTCAGAAAAACAATGATAGGCTAGATAAAAAGAAAGTATGTGAAAGATAAACAGGTAGAGATTGAAACATAAAAATAAATCCTTTCAAGTCATCTGAAGTTCTTGTTAAAAATGTAACATCATAGGAGAATTGTTGTATTTTTTTAAATTTGAAGTGCTTCATCCATTGTGGTGACAAAGGTGGTTCCTGTGGGGATCATTACATTCCTTCAAAATGTCAAGGTTGTTAGGTTTGATTGAGCAATTGAGCAGGAACTGGCTTTTCAGGTCATTTCACTGTGGACATTCCCTTTGCTGAAGATCACTTTTTACTTGGGGTGACCACATTCCATTCTCTCCTTTCTGGGTATGCATAAAGAAGTCTCCGCACAGAAAAATCCCATGCAAAGTCCTTTAAAAGCTGCTGACTCCCCTCACTGGGTGCTGGAGCCATCCAGGCTCAGCCACCTGGTGTGCGGATGATGGAATAAATGCGTAATCCCTCACCACTCTGGCCTCCTGTGTTCCTCCTTCAGCGACCTAACAAAGGTGCTTTGGTTCCTTCCAAGATGAATGTCTTTTCTTCCTTCCTTTTCATTCCTTAAATTAGTTTATGAAGATTGCAATGTTCACCAATTCAACTGAATCCACCTCTAGGCCTATGTTATTCATCCCTTTCTTTCTTTAAAATTGGATTTCAAATACTGTTTTTCTCCAAAGAACTGTCCCTCTCCCATGCTTTCCTGGTGTGAGCAGAGCCCAACAGGAGCTAAACTTCCACCCCTTTGGCAGCCCTTTGGAGTGTCCTCCTTTTAATCTCTGCCTTCTCACCTTTCTTCCCTTCACGCAAATTTACCTCCCAGTTCACAGCAAGGTGACTTCTGCTAAGAGGACTACATCAATGCAAGGTTCTTCATCTAGAGCAGTGGTTCTCAACCTGTGGGTCGCGACCCCTTTGGAGGTCGAATGACCTTTTCACAGGGGTCACCTAAGACCATCGGAAAATGCAGATATTTACATCACGATGCATCACAGTAGCAACATTTCATGGTTGGGGGTCACCACCACATGAGGAACTGTATGCAAGGGTCTCGACCTTAGGAAGGTTGAAAACCACTGATCTAGAGCCTGTAGGGTCTGGCAGGCCTCACATGGGAAAGCTGCCCTCCCCACACTACACTTGGTGCACAGCCAGTGCATTGCAATCTCTGGATAGAGCTGCATACTAAGACTCCTTTTTTTTATTTTTTAAATTAATACAATGATTGGTTTTGTAGACTATGGTATTTGTAAGGCAAATGGTATAAAAGTTATAATAAACTTAAGAATTTTCACCAGTTCAAAAAAATTCTATAGTATAACCACATAAAAACGTATACAATATCAAAAAGAGAAAATAGATAAAGATAGCACCATCATAAAACTATCAAAGTATTTTTGTGGTGATTCCATGCTTATTAGAGAATTTTCCAAATTAGGGTGGCTTTTCAGGGAGTTCAGAACCCAAAAAATGATGCTCTGCTTCTTGTTCAGAGAGCCTGAATTGTCTGGCACTCTGCTAATTTATTTGAATGTAATTTGACTGTAATGATTAATATAAACCTACCAGCGGCCGGGAGCATGAGATTCCCCAATGGCCCTTCCCCCACCAGCCTGATAACCCACTACTGCCATCCCATCCTGGCTTGATCACTCCCCCAACCCCCCGAAACCCAAGCTTCCAGACCCTCCTTTTTTTTTTTTTCAGTGCCTCCTTGAGTGGAGGCCAGGGCTGACTGGAAGCAAATACCTGGTATTTATTTATCTTCTATAATTGAAACTTTGTAGCCTTGAGTGAGGCCAGGGCCAGCCAGGGTGGGTGGGAAGTTTGGCCCAGGCAACCCAAGCTCACTGCTCATTCCAGCTCTGTGGCTGCCACCATCTTGGTTGGGTTAATTTGCATAATTGATCCTGATTGGCTGATGGGTGTGTCTTGTGGTTGGTCAATTTGCATGTTTCTCTTTTATTAGTGTAGATTTAACATGAGAGCATAAGTATCTCTGTGATAATTGATAAAATGAATTTCCTAAAACTTGCAAACCTGAGGGAGAGAATCTCAACCATGATAGTCTCTAAATTACAGATACCTGGAAAAACTGAAGTAGCATCTATTTCTTTATTTCTTTAAAGCATTTCTTTGCTTCATGCTGTCAATCATTCTTCTAGGTGTTAAATTAGAAGGCAAGGAAAGAGCCTAAATGCCTGAACTAATGGTTTATGCACTGCAGCAGGAAAATATACACAAACTGGAATCTGGTCAATTAACAAGAAAATATTCAGATCCATGTTTTTCACACTTGAGTGCACACTGTTATCACCTGGAGAGTTTTAAAATTTACTGTTGTTTGTGCCCCTTCTCTAGAAAATTCGGGGAGAGTCCTCTATGTTCATATTTTAAAAAGACCTTATATGGCTCAGATATGCAAGCATTATTGAAAATCATTTGCCTAGAGAAATATGTTAACCAGATTTAAAGTATAGGAATGTGATGGAACTTTTAATTTCTGCATTTCTAAAGCTTGCTGGGTGTCCAAAATATCACCTTAAAATATGCTTAAGGCTTCCCAGAATTGAAAGTGTCTGAACTTTATTACAGCAGGGCTGCAATTGAATGGAAATGCAAAGGATATCTGGAGGAAGATTAAAGAGTCTAAAGATGGCTTGCAAAAGATTAAAGAAACTTCTGAATATTCTGAGAACGAAACTGATAATTGAAAATAACAAGTCAAAGATACACAGATGGGCTACAATTGATGGAAGGAAGAAATTGAGAATTACTATTAGAATTTGAGTGAGGGCTGAATAAGGTAGGAGAGGACATTAAAATGCTATGGAGAGACTGAAAAGACCTTGAGTGACCAAATATTGGGATTAAATTTTTATAGCTCTCTTTATCATGTGTATCAGTGTAGATACTTTATGCATCTACTATCTTGTATTTATATCTTTAGATTCCTTGGTTCACTATACTTCTTGGCACTTTTCCCAGTTTAAGTTATATATATCAGACTCCAAAATGCAACTCAATTGAATATCTTCGGGTTAGTGTACGACAAATACTACTTTCCTCTCAGTTGTGTCTTGGCAGAAGATAATTATTATTGGAGATGCAACATAATACATTGTTTATTTCTCTTTCTTCATTATTGCACTATAAGATCCAAATGAGTGAGATGAGTATTATTTCAGTTTGTATCACCCAAAGCAGAGCAGTATGTATGTAACTGTTATGACCATAGGTTCTAGAGCAAGTTTCAATAATTCAAGGGTGTGTTGTGAATTTATGAGCTCTGTGGCCTCTGGCACACTGATTAGTTAATCTTTCTCTGCAGATTCCAGGTTAATGTGGAAATAAAACAGCAAAATGAATTCTATCTTTTAAAAGTGATTGCCCTGTCCCTTTGTTGCTCAGTGATTAGAGCTTTGTCCCCAGCAAAGAAGTGGTCATTGGTTTGATGCCTGGTTAAGGGTTTGATTCCTGATCAAGGTATGTACATCAGTTGAGGTCGATCCCCACCATGGCCAGGACTCCTGTGGGAAGCAACCAATCAATGTTTCTCTCTCACATTGGCATTTCTCTCTCACATTGGCGTTTCTCTCTCTGTGTCCCCCTTCTCTCTCTAAAAAGCAATGGGAAAAATATCCTTGGATGAAGATTAAAAACTTTTAAAGATAAGTAAAAGTAAAATTAAAAATTTTAAAGTAAATTTACAAGGATTATGTTTTATAATTTTTACGAAAGTATTTGATTTAGTGAATTCCAACACAAGTCCAATGTAGAACAAAAAATATTAAATATGTGGCTTGAATTCTACAATGCACACTTAAAATATGAAATAACACCATTAGTTTATTGCATCTTGCTCTATTTCAGTTTTGCACATTTCTACCATTGAAATGGGAAATATTAATTTGCCACTGTAAAGCTGATTATTTGAGGTTTCAGTGACTGATATAACAAAAGCTTCACAATTACTTCTATAATATCCTATTTGCTAAAATGGGCAATATATTAAAACAGGTGGGTGTCATAAGCAGCCAACTCAAGTATCTACTCTGTTGCCACCATTTATAGTTATAATGATTTTGCAGTTATTAATATGACTCTAGTAACATGTGGATAATTTTCATCAGCAGGGGAGTTTCTTTAGCCCATAATTTATAAACAATAGTGGCTAACTGTAAATGAATAAACTCATTCTGGGAAGACAGAGATGATGCATTACCCCAAATGCCTTTCTTTAAAAATGACACATACTAATAAAATAAAATAAATAAAAACTTGCCTACAAATACCACATAATCCTAGTGTTAACTTCCAGGTGGTTCTACAGGAAATGCAAGTGTCATCCTAGCACTATTCAGGCCCATACTTGGCATCAGTTGCTAATTGCTTTCAATTCCTTGTCATAATTCCCACGGAAACGAATCAGAGATTTTGCAATATTACAAAGTTGGAGTTTTAATGATTTTAAGTAGAGTATCCTTTAGCTTTCCTAAGACAGTTCGCTTTCTTCCACTCCTGATTCTCGACATCTCTGGAAGGGCATCTCTGCACACTTTCTTCCTGTGCAGTAGTCAAGTTGATCCACTCTTTGTCATAGTAAGTGGGGGATTAGGATTTTATCCTCAACCCTCTGACACTTCATTGATCCAGTATACCAACTGCCTTACTTGCATTTGTATAGTAATAAAAATAATCAACTGATTTAATCCCCTACTTTAATAGCACTTTTCAAAGAGAATTGGGAATTCAAGTAAGCCATCCTTGATCAGAAGTATCGGCAAGCACTGGTTTCCTTGCCAATGGCAACAGGTTTTAATAATTAAAAATCCAATTCTTGAATAATGTACATAGTAGCAACCTTGGAAAGAGGAATAATGCAATACAAAATCCTGTCTGATTTAGAATTTTTTCTGTTATAGTCCTAGGTATGGTTAGGCTTAAGATCATGATCTGACAATATGAAAACTACAGTGCAAATTATAGGGTATGTCAGAGCAGCTTTTTCAAATGAATCCTATGGGTAATTTTTTCAAGGTCCCCAAAATATAAAAATTACTTAAGAATTTCAATGCTATATGTATTCCCAGGTATTTTATTCTTTTTGAAGCAATTGTGAATGAGATTATTTTCTTAGTTTCCCTTTCTGGTAATTCATTATTGGGGTATGAACATGCAACTGACTTCTGGATATTTATAATGGATTCTCTTCCTTTATTGGATTCACTTATCTGTTCTAGGAATATTTTGGAGGAATCTTTAGTTTGTTTGTTTTTTTATATACAATATTATGTCACCTGCAAATAATGGCAGTTTTATTGTTTCCTTTCCAATTTGATTGCCTTTTATTTCTTGTCTGAATGCTATGGCTAGGACTTCCAGTACTATGTTGAAGAGGAGTGGTGAAAGCAGTCATACTGTCTTGTTCCCAATCTTACCACTTTGCTGACCAGTCACGAGGTAATTTGTGTATGCACTTACACTAATTTAAGTAATTTAAGGTCTGAAAGGAATGTAGAGTTTTAAAATTACCTAAATTAATGTAAGTGCAGACATGAATTCTCATGACCAGTCAGCAAGCTAAGGGAAAAGCTTATAGTTTATGCCTATTGAGTAATGTTGGCTGTGGGTTTGTCATATGGCCTTTACTATATTGAGGCATGTTCCCTCTATACTCATGTTGCTAAGCATTTTTATCATAAATGGGGGCTAGATTTTATCAAATCCTTTTACTGCATGGACTGATGTGATCATGTGGTTTTTAACCTTCATTGTGTTTATGTGGTATATCACATATATTGACTTGTGGATATTGTGTCAATCTTGCATCCCCAAAATAAATCCTGTTTGATTATGGCATATGATCTTTGTAATGGTTTGCTACTAGTAATGTTTAGTTAAAGATTTTAGAATCTATGTTCATGGAGGACAGTGGCGCATATATATATATATATATATATATATTTTTTTTTTTTTCTTTGTAAGGTCTTTATCTGGTTTTGGAATTAGGATAATAATGGCCTTATAAAATGAGCTTGGGAGTTTTCCCTCCTCTTGAATTTAGTGGGAATGCAGATTGGTGCAGCCACTGTGGAAAGCATATGAGGTTACTTTAAAAATTAAAAAAATAAATAAATGCTCAGTGGATAGAGTGTCAGCTTGGGGACTGAAGGGTCCCAGGTTTGGCTCAGTAGATAGAGTGTCAGCTTGGGGACTGAAGGGTCCCAGGTTTGATTCTGGGCAAGGGCACATTCACAGGTTGTGGGCTCTATCCCCAGTAGGGGGTATGCAAGAGGCAGACAATCAATGATTCTCCTCATTGATGTTTCTTTTCCTCTCACCCTCTTCCTCTGTGAAATCAATAAAAATATATTATAAAAAGATAGAACTGCATTATGATGTAGTTATTCCACTTCTGGGAATTCATCTGAAGAAATCAGAAAAAAATAATTTGAAGGAATACTTGTACCCCTATGTTTATTGCAGTGTTAGGTCCAATAGCCAAGATCTGGAAGCAGCCCAAATGTCCATCAGCAGATGAATGGATAAAAAAAATGTGGAGGGGCATTGGAGAGGAGAAAGAAGACTAGAAGGGATCAGTGGGGTAAGAAAGGGGGCAAACATAATACTTTCAACAATAAAGATTTAAAATAAATAAATAAATAAATAAATAATACTATTCAACTGTAAAAAAAAAGAAAAAAAGAAAAGAAAATCTTACCCTTTGCCACAGCATGGATGGGTCTGGAAACCATTATGCTAAGTGAAATAAGCCAGTCAGAGAAAGACAAGTACCCTATGATTTCACTCATATGTGGAATCTAATGAACAAAATGAATTAACAACTGAAATATAGGCATACACATACATAAAGAGCAAGAGCGAGTTGGCAACTGTCAAAGTTAAGTTGGGGTGGAGTAATTGAGCAAAAATAAAAAAAAAGAGAAAAAACTCATGGATTTGGAGAACAGTGTGCTTATTGCCTGGGGGTTACGGGGGTTGGGGAAGGTAGAGGAGAGTATCTGTGGAATAAATGGTGAACACACAGTACAGGATGCAGAAGATCTCTTGTAGAACTGTGCACCTGAAATCTGTATAATTTTGTTAACCAATGTCACCTCAATCAATTCAATAAAAGGAAAAAGTAATGAAATAATTATCTTTACATCTCAAAAAATAATTGCAAAGTGGCAATGTTTTTTTCCTCTTAGAACAGATATAGAAATGTGTAGCTCATTACAAGTCCTCAATGTTGTTATTCTCCCAGCATGACAACATTCTGCAAAATTTATAAATATGCTAAGCCTTTCCAAATATTTGTCATTAATTAATAAACTATGCTGGTTAATATATCTAATAAAATATTCATTTCAAACATCAGGAGGCATGGTTTTAGCTGAGACTTTAGTTAAAAATCTGTGGGTCAGTAGCTTGATATATTGTCTTTAATCAAAAGGAATAATGAATTGAGTCACACTCAGTAGGACACAGGCTGAAAACCTGCAGAGAAAGTATCTTAATTTGGCCTGCCCTCATGCTATTAACCAAATTACCATGCAATTTACAGTTAATAATAAATACAGGCTTATATGAGTTCAGACTAAAGTATGGGCAATTATGCCAAGAACTTTAACAGAAGAAACAATGAGTTTTATCAATTAATTTCAATTCTATTTGACTTTGTGTGAAACTCTCAAATTGAAATGGATTGAATCTCAAATTAAAGAGAATAGAATTTTTGATAATCACAATAAGACAATAATGTAAATCATCTTCTGCCACTTGTGGCCACATTATAGTTCTTCTGAAGATAAATTCCTAGTACAGTTTGAGTTGCAGGTTCTGCAATATCACAGCAGTGTATTAGCAGAGAAATTATAAGTTTATTCCCTGAACAGTAACGGTTTAGGCCATTATTTTCACATCAGCAGAATATATGGCTTTATTTTCTATACTAGAGGCCAGGTGCACAAAATTTGTGCATGGTGGAGGGCCCTCAGCCCAGCCTGCAATAATGCCAGCATCCTACACCCAGGCCTCTGGCAAAAAGTCCCTACCTCCCTCTGCACTGCCAGGGTGCAGGATGCTGGGCTTGTGTCACCCCCAGAGGCCCCTCCCTCTCTCCACCTGTCCGGGGTGCGGGATGCTGGGCTCTAGTTGCTGGGGATGTCAGCATCTTGCCCCAGCTGCTACGGGCACCTCCATCTTTGTGATGGAGTGATGGTTAATTTGCATGTTATCCCTTTTTTTTTTAATTAAATCTTTATTATTCAGATTATTACATTTGTTTCTCTTTTTTTTCCCTCCATAGCACCCCTCCACCCAGCTCCCACCCTCCCTCTGCCCTTAGCTCCCTCCCATTGATCTCATCCATAGGTGTATGATTTTTGTCCAGTCTCTCCCTGTACACCCTTCACCCCTTTCCCCCTAAGAATTAACAGTCCACTCCCTTTCTGTGCTCCTGATTCTATTATATTCACCAGTTTATTCTG
>PVJN01021312.1:0-34828 GCA_004026805.1 Lasiurus borealis | reverse complement strand
GGAGACGGGGGGCGGAGCCGGAAGGGCGCGAGTTTTGTAGGTGAGGATGGAGTTCCAGGTGCGGGGGGCGGGGCCTTGGGAGTCTCCTGCCTGAACTTCCCTGCATCAGTGCACCCAGACTGATGCTCAGTTTGGGGGGTTCGGGGACGGGGGTGTCTTATGATAACGTCAGAGAGCAAAGAAGGTGAAAAGCCGCCATCCTTGTACAGTGTACCTTTTATTTGAACAAGCGTCGGAACCTTAACTATTACAAACAAAATCACCACATGGTTTGGCTTACTCCACATTCCGCCCAATACCATCTCCAGGCATTTAAAGGTGAATAACTTAATTGTAAAAACACACTTTATCTTAAATAGCAGGGAAACAGGCTCAGAACACCGAGGAGCTTGCAGTCTGGGGGTGCCCGAGCACACCCCAGCAGGAGAGGAATTCCTGGGAAGCACCGCACATGGGCCTCCTTCCACCCGGAGGGGCCTGGATGGAGGGCCGAGCAGTGCGGTCCAGAGACACCCACACGCAGGCCACGCCGCAGCTGGCCCCCCAGCCTGGCGGAACTGGGGTGGCCAACGCCGGGGAGAGGTCAGGAACCCAGCCGAGTCCTGACCGAGAGGCCCTCGGCTGTGACCCCGGGATGCTGAAGCAGAGACCTTGGCCACAAGGAGGTAGCTCTTCTGGGGGATGTTTCAGAGTGGGCCGGCCCGGAAGGGCACGAAGGGCTTGGGCAGAGGCACTGCGGGGGCTGGCACAGGGGTCTTTCCACGCGAACAACTTGCAGACACAGGTGCGCAGGTGCCCCGAGGGGCATCATCTCCTTAGGACGGGGGGCTTCAGAGCCACCTTTGGGCCAACTCCCTTGAAGGAGGAAAAAAAGAAACAATAAAACCCCCTGCTACAAGGAGTACAAGTCAATCTTCTCTCCTTTTATACTGATTAAAACTTAATTCTTGCCCTCGCCGGCTTGGCTCAGTGGATAAAGTGGCGGCCTGCGGACTGAAGGGTCCCGGGTTTGATGCCTAGTCAGGGCACATGCCTGGGTTGTGGGCTTGATCCCCAGTAGGGGGCGTGCAGAGGGGCAGCCAATCAATGATTCTCTCCCATCATTGATGTTTCTATCTCTCCTCCCTTCCTCTCTCAAATCAATAAAGAAATATATTTTACAAAATTTAGCCAAAACCTGTTTGGCTCAGTGGACAGAGTGTCAGCCTGCGGACTGAAAGGTCCCAGGTTCATTTCCAGTCAAGGGCACGTACTGTGGTTGGGGGCACATCCCCAGTAGGGGTTATGCAGGAGGCAGCTGATTGATGTTTCTAACTCTCTATCTCTCTCCCTTCCTCTCTGTAAAAAAATCAATAAAATATATTTAAAAAAAATAAAAAAATTTAATTCTTAGTTAAGCCAACAACATGATGGCCCCTGCACACAACGATAACAGTGCCGGCCAGCTAATACTGGATGAAGGACAGACGTTCGTACTCAGACGAGTAGGTGAAGACAAATGAGCAGCCGGTGGAGCGGCCATCCCGCCAAGTCCTCCGGCAGAGTGTGAGGCCGAGGTTAGAATGTGCCTGCAGCTAACAGTTCTCCTTTCGCCGACAGTGTGACCCTGGGGGCAGTGACCCGGCCAGTCTGTTCCACTGCTCCTGCAGGTGGACACCGCTGGCAGGGGGCAGGGAGAGAGTTGGGGAGGCTCACCTCAGTGGTTCCAAGGTTGGCTTCTCCAGCCTTGGGCTTGACTGGTGGTACTGGGGGCGCGGAGGTGGGCTTGGTCACCTGGGAGGAAGCAGACACAGTGACGGGGGATGACACCTCCCTGTCTTCCCAGGTGCTCTGCCCGGCTCCGGAGCGGCCCGCAGGTTTCCCAGCTGAGCTCTCTACATTAAAGTCCCGCCCAACACCCTCCCTCCACCGAGGCCACCTGCAGGATGAACCCCAAACCGGCAAGACCTGGCTGCCCTCTCCCCTACACCACCCCAACTTCGCCAATAAAAAGCTTGGAAAACTGCTGGAAGATGGGTCTTGGAAGTTCAAAACCAGGAATTAACAACTAAAATAGGCTTTTTTTTTTTTTCCATTTTAGCTTTCCCAGGGTGACGGGGTGGACTCAGGAGGGAGGCGGAAGGCTGACCAGGCCTGGCCCAGCTCTGCTCAGCCCCAGTCACACACCCTAGCCTCCAGGAGGCCTGGGTGGGGCCAGCGTTTGCAGGTTTTTGTTTTGTTTTGTTTTTGCGTTTGCAGTTTTTAATAACCCAGAGGGACTGTAGTGAGCAGCCGGTTCCTCAGAGCCTCTGCCTGGCTATCTCCCCTTCCTGGGCCAGAAATCTCTGCCCACCCTGCCCCCTCTGGCTGGTGGAAACCCCTCCTTAGACATCTTTGTAACTTTCTGTAAGTCTAAAATGAGTTCTAAGTAGTAAAAAGTTTAAAAAGAAAGCAAGAGAATATCTATTAAGCAAGCACCATCGTGAAGGCTGTTGTAGGGAGATCCATGTGGGCCAGTTTAAAAATTAATAGAGCCCAGGCCAGTGTGTTAAGTGGTTAGAGAATTGGCCCACACACATAAGGGTCACCGGTTCGAATCCCAGCCCGGGTTGGGGAGCGTGGGGGAGGTAACCAATAGATGTGTCTCTCTCACCCTTCCTCCCTCCTTCCCACTCTCTCTAAAAATCCCTCTGGTGAAGGTTAACAACAAAAAAATTATCCGAACTGCATCTCTCCAAGTACCTCCAGGATATCGAGGCCACAGGGAGAAACCTGTATGAGTCAACATCCTGGGTAACAGACAGACAAGTGGACAACAGGACACCTGGTGGGTGGAGCCTGCCCCAGGAGCGGGTGGTGATTGGTCGAGAAAGCCTGGCCGTTCCTGCCACCCCCACTTTGTCAGAAGCACAGGATGGTATTAGCCTAGGGCCAAGGGGGGTGGGCAGAGAGTCTCGGGGGTAAGCTAAAGGTGGTCAGGCCGGAGGCAGGAGGAGCCCCAGAGGAGAGCACCCCATCCTCTCCTGTGGGGTTTGGGTGGGAGGGAGTTTGGGAGTCCGGCCGAGGTCCTCTCACCTGTTTGAGCTTCAGCTCCGGGAGGGGCTTGCTGGGAGGAGCAGGTCTGAGCTGGGGGAGGAACAGTCAGGAGCCCAGGCCCGGGGTTAATGGTCAATGTCCTCACTGCGCTCAGGCCATCAGCCTTCTGAGAGTGGGGCAGCCGCACCCTGGGGTCCCAGCCTCCCGAATCCACCCCTTAAGACCCCCCCCAACCTCCTGGGACCCCATTTTCACCACCCAGACTGCCCGGTTGGGGGCCCTAGCACCACTCACCGGGGCTGGGGCCTGCTGGGGGTACATGGGGACTGGGAAGGGCGGGCTGGACATGGTGGCTGGAGCCTGCAGGGAAGGGGGCCGTGAGCCTGGATGGCCCCTGGCTGTACCCCCAGCCCCCAGCTCGGGACCTGAGGCTTCTGCCCCTCGCAGAGGGAGCCTGAAGCTCCAGGCATGCGTGCGTACAGCGGCTCTACTCCCCTCCCCCCCCACCAGCAGGGCCCGAAGCCCGAATGTGACCCGCACATTCCCTCTGTTCAACCGTGTGAACGCTCCGAGGTGCTGGGTTGCAACAGAGGGAGACTGGCCCTCAAAACTGCCCTCAGGCCCTACCGAGCCCTGGAACCTGGCTCAAGGTCAAAGGCCAGTTCTGTCATCAGCTCATGTGGGTCCTCAGACCTCCCCTCCTCCCCCTCCTTCCTGCCTTCCCACAGGGTGACCCCGGCTGCTGCTCTCAGGCAGGGTGGGGCCCTGGCCCAGGGATGAGGTGGCCGGGGAGGGGGGAGCCGGCTGGTGCTTACAACAGGGGGTGGCCGTTTAGGGGTCACGGCGGGAGCTGTGGGCCGGGGGGGCGGGCCGGAGTGGAGGATTTGCATGGCAGGGGCCGGCTCTGGGGAGTGTCTGGTGGGGGCGGGAGCCGCGCCCTTCGCTGGCTTGAAGCCCCCCTCCTGGAACAGGGGGTTGGACAGCCCCATGGCGGTCTTGGGTGCCACGTTCCTGCCAAGAGAGTGAGATGAGTCAGTGCCTCCTGGCCTTGGGGTCCTAACCAGGGATGTGGGGGTGCCCTGAGCATGAGGTCCCCTGGCCTGGCCAGGGTGCCTCACAGCTGCCTCAGTCCCTGCCACCCCCCCTCATGGTGCCCAGTCACAGCCACTGGAAAAGGAGAGGCAGCCTCGGGGTTTTTCGGTGGCCGGCACGGGGTCCGGGTCCCGACAAGGCAGGCGGGCGGGCAGCGGTGAAGCCCACGCTACCCCCAAAGCGCCAACACCTCCCGGGGTCAGGTGTGCGTGGGGGTACGGGACCATCTCTGGTCACCAAAACTTGCCACCTGGCCGAAACCGGTTTGGCTCAGTGGATAGAGCATCGGCCTGTGGACTGAAAGGTCCCAGGTTCGATTCCGGTCAAAGGCATGTGCCTTGGTTGTGGGCACATCTCCAGTGTGGGGCGTGCAAGAGGCAGCTGATCGATGTCTCTCTCTCATCGATGTTTCTAACTATCTCTCTCCCTTGTGCTCTGTAGAAAATCAATAAAATATATTAAAAAAACAAACAAAAACTTGCCACCTGTTCCCCCCACCCCCACCCCCACCCCCGACGAGGCCCTCGGGACCGGCTGTGGGCTCTCTTCCTCCTCCAGCAGCGGCCGGCCGTTTCCCAACGGCAAGGAAGGGGCGTGCTGGTTGCACAGGGAGGGGTGTTATGCAACCGGGCGCCCTCACCTCCCTCGGAAGTGGCTCCCGGCCTTGCGGTAGACGAACACGCCCACCACCGCGAGGGCCAGGGCCGTCAGCACCAGCACGGGCACCAGCACGCTGGGCAGGAGGCTCCCGGACGCTGTGGGGAACGTGAGACCAGGTGTCAGTGGGGCAGTGGGGGCTGAGAGGGCAGACGGGGGCCTCGCTGGGGACCCTGCTTGACTGGAGTCCGGGTCCCGCCCCTGCAGCCACCTCCCCCTCTGAAGACCCTTCTCCTGGGGGCTGAGGTGGGCTCACTGGCTCGAGGCCCAACCCTGGACCCGGGAGGTCAGGATGCCCAGGCCTGCAAGTCTGACGCTTTAACCACGCACCCGTGGTTTGGGAGCGCGCGGCTTGCTTCTCGCTGCCCCATCGGGGATGGCGGGGGGTGTGGGTGTGAAGGCCCCGGGTGCCCTCGCGCTCTTACCTAAGTGCAACTCCGCCAGCGGCTCTGTGCAGTGTGGTGGGGCCCAGCCCGGTTGGCAGTGGCACTTCCCCTTGTGGTTGCACACCTGCGGGACAGCCGGGCATCAGGAACGGGCCACTCAGGAGTCGCCAGGCCCCGCCGAGGCCCTCGAGGGCTCTGCATGACTGGCGGGGACAGGCTGGGCTGGTCCAGGGACCCGGCTCCACGTCCAGGTGTCCCTGGCTGTCACACACGCTGACAGCAGCAGCCCCAACCCACGTGTCCACAGGCACCGCCACCACCGCCGGAACTCAGGGTCCACACGGGGCCCACAGACCCTCGCCAGCTCCAGGCCTCTGCCCCCTGCCCCCCCAGGCTCGCCCCGAGCGTGGCCTACAGCCTCCTTCACCCAAAGCCCACCACGTACCCCGTGGCCATTGCACTGGGCCGAGCAGTTTCTGGACCGGTACACGTGGAGGTCCTGGCACAGTCCTTTCCAACACACCTGGAAGGCAGGGGGGGTCTCATGAGGAGGGTCGGTCTCAACCCCTGACCCCACTCTCCCCCGGCAGCGGAAGCCCCCCCCCGGAACCTGCAGGCCACTTCAAGGGCCAGGCCGCGGCCACCGCGCCACCACGGCCAGGCAGGCCTTCTCCGAAGCCCTTCTGCTGGCGGGCGGACCGCCAGGGGCACGGAGGACGGCCCCCACCCTGGCCTCTGGGGGGACGTGCAGACGGAAAGGTCTTCAAACCACGCCAGTCAGATGGCCCTTCTGGTGCCACCCTGGGCACTAAGTTTCTACTGAGAGCAGAGGGCCCATCCAGACACACAGCCCTCCACCCGAGTACGTATGTGGGACATGGAGTCTGGTGGCCTGACTGTTTCGGGGCACCTCCAGGCCTGTGTCTAGTCACTCACCCTCTGGTCACCGCACTTGGTGCCTTCGAGCACCCGCTCGAACCCAGAGCCGCCGTCCAGGTTAAGAGCCTGGCACGTGGCCGAGTTGGTGGTGAAGGTGCAGGAGGCGCGCTCTGGAGGCTTCTGCCCGCCGTCACAGAACAGATACTCGCACCCGGCCCTGTGAGCAGAGGGGGCTGTGTGGTCAGTGCGGACCCAGGGGCTGCCAGGAGACCAGGCCCAGGACCCCAGGACAGGGGGTGGGGTTCACCGATGGGGCATCTACCCACCTCCCCCAAGCGCAGGGTGGTCAGGCCTGACGGTCCTGGAAGGCAGGGTGCGCCCCACAGGCCCCTGACTCTGGCCTCTCCCCCGCCCTCCTTTGTGCAGAGGGCTTGCTTGGGAGACCCCACCTGGAGCCCGGAGGAGGGCGGGGCTGGCCGCTCACCTGCCGGCACCCAGGCGGGCGTTGCTCCTGCAGCCCGGTGAGATGCTGAACGAGTAGCACGTCTCCAAGGCGACCCGGGCCCCTGCGGGCAGGCCAGGAGCGGGTGAGTCCTGCGGCGTGGGGGCCCCGAAGCCACCCCCACCCAGGCCGGAGGGAGGGTCAGCTGCGCCCGCCTCACCCGGCCCCCACAGGTCGCGGCAGCGCTGGGCGCGCGTGGGGCAGGCCCCGCCGTAGCAGTAGCCCCCCGGGCAGGGCGTGCCGTTCTCCCGGAAGGCGTCCTCGGGGCAAGAGGGCCGCTGGCCGTCGCAGAACTCCTCCAGGTCGCAGGCGTCCTTGCTGGGGCGGCACGGCTGGCCGGCCGGCTTCACCTGGCCCGGCGGAGAGACGCTCAGCATCAGCGCCGGACCGGGGCCCCTTCCCGCCCGCTGGCCTCGGGGCCCCGCCAGGCCGGGGTCGGCACGGGGCCCGGGACTCACCTTGCACTCGTGGCAGCAGGCGCCGTGGGCACACTCGGCCCCCTCGGCCAGCTGGCAGGTGGTGGTGTTGCAGCAGTGGTTCCGACAGTCCTGGGGGACGGACGGGGGTCTGAGCGCTGGCTCCAGTGGCCCTGGGGCCCCTCTTCCGCCATGACCCCCCCATCGGGGCTGGGGCCTTCCCACAGACCCCCTGCAGGTGGATGTGGGTGTCCGAAGGTAGGGGTGTGTGTTTTTTTTTAAATTTATTTTGATTTTTCACAGAGAGGAAGGGAGAGGGATAGAGAGTCAGAAACATCGATGAGAGAGACATGGATCAGCCGCCTCCTGTACGCCCCCCACTGGGGATGTGCCCGCAACCAAGATACATGCCCTTGACCGGAATCGAACCTGGGACCTTTCGGTCTGCAGGCCGACGCTCTATCCACTGAGCCACACCGGTTTCGGCTAGGGGTGTGTTCTGACTGGCCGTGGGCATGCAGGGCGCAGGGCGGGTCAGGAAGGATCCCCTAACCTGCGGGGGGTTGAGACCCGGGGCCAGTGCGGGGCAGAGTGGGGGGACCGGGCCTTACCTGGGGGTAGCCGCAGTCACACTGCTCCCCTTGCTCCACAAACCCGTTCCCGCACACGGGCCCGCCCACCAGGCGGTCGGGGTCCGGCGCGTTCTCGATGCAGGTGATCCGGGGCTTCTCCACGAACGTCTCCAGGTCGGCCTGGCTGCACTGGCTGAACAATCTGGGGAACGTGGAGCTGTGGGGGGAGGCGTCTTTCAGGGGGAGGGTGGGCGGTGGGCGGGCCACCGGCACCTCAGGGGAGCCTGCCCTGTAGTCCCCCCACCCCCCACCCCCCGTCAGGACAGGGGGTCGGGCCTCACCCGATGCTGCCGGCCATGACGCAGCCGCCGCGGGTGCGAGGCTCGGGGCAGTAGCAGCCCTGCACGTTCTCGTCGTGGTCCATGCCCAGGTTGTGGCCCATCTCGTGGGCCAGGGTGCTGGCCACGCCGATGGGGTTCTGGCTGTGGTCCTGCAGAGAGAGGCTGCGCTGGAGGGTGCCCACTCGGCCCAGCCACCTTCCTGCCGGCCCCGCTGCCCCGCGCCAGGCTGGCATCCCTTCCCGCTAACGCTTCTTAAAACAGAAAGCAGCGCCCGGCGGCTCCGCTGGCTGCCGCGTTCGCCCGCACCCCGAAGGGCTGTGGGTTTGACTCCCAGTCAGGGCACACCCCCGGGGCACACCGATCCTCAACCGGGGTGCTTGGGATCAGTGTTTCTCTCTCTCCCTTCCTCCCTCTCTAAATATCAATGAAGAACGTGTCCTGGGGTGAGGATTTAAAAACACACACAGCAGCCCTGACCGGTGTGGCTCAGTGGATAGAGCGTCGGGCTGCGGACTGAGGAGTCCCGGGTTCAATTCCGGTCAAGGGCATGTATCTTGGTTGTGGGCACATTGCCAGTAGGGGGTGTGCAGGAGGCAGCTGATTGATGTTTCTCTCTCATGGATGCTTCTAGCTCTCTACCCTCTCCCTTCCTCTCTGTAAAAAAAATAAAAAAGAATTCACCTTTAAAAAAATAAAAATAAAAACACACACAACAGCCATGCACCCTCCTGAAGAGGCGAGCCGGGCAGGTGACCCTGCGGACAGACTGCGGGCCAGCAGGTGGACCTCGGCCCTGAGGCCTCCCCCGCGTGCATTTCAGCTCAAGTTCCAAGCCTGTTTCCCCCCCACCCCCCGCCCCTACCCCGGCTGGACCCCTACGCACCTGGTTCACCGCCCCTGAGTGCTGGGAGCACATGGCGGACACCTTGGCCAGTCCCACCGTGGACCCGGTGAAGTCAATCCCGCTGCAAGAAGAGGAGGGGCTGAGGCGGACTCCCCGGAGTGCCCCCCTCGATCCCACAGCCCTCGGCTGGCCACGGCCGGCCTCGCTGCCCGCTGCCCGCTGCCCCCACTCACGTGATGAGCTGGACGTTGTCGTGCGGGTGCCGCCCCACCAGGTTCTGGGCCCGCCAGGCCAGGAAGTTGTCCAGAGTGACGCCGGGGTCCGAGCTGACCTGGATCTGGTCCCTGTGGTTCCAGATGTCCAGGCCCACCAGGACCACGCGGAACTTGAGCTCCTGGTAGAGCTGCGGGAACACAGGCTGCCGCTGGTCAGGGGCCAGCTGCCTCCTCGCCGGCTCTGTCACCCCCACCGCCCTCCGGGGGCCTCCCCCTCTTTGGCAACCAGGGTTCGGTCAGGCTGCGTGGCCTGTGTTGCTTTGGGTCCTGGAAGCCCCTGCTGGGGGAGGAGCCTCTGGGAGACCCCACTCCCCAACCCCTCCCCCATCCCCGGGGTAGAAACGGCCAGCACCTTGTCCACATGGTTCACCACCTCCAGCACCCGTCTGCGCACAGCCTCTCTGCTCCCCAGCTTCTGGAACTGAAGACACAGACCCTCAGTCAGCAGCCCGTGGACAGCCCACCCCCTCCTGCCCATGCCCCTGCCCCGGGCACCTCGCTATTGTCCGCCACCACATAGAGCTCCACAAAGCGGGTCTTTCGGGAGAGCGGCCAGTTCTGCAAAACAGCAAGGGGGAGCCGGTCAGCGGCCCCAGCACAGCCCCCCTCACCTCAGCCTGGTCTTCACCCAGACCGGGTCCAGGGCCCCCTGCTCGGTGTTGGGGGGTCTGTCTAGGAGGTGCGGGCACGGACTAAGGAGCCGTCCCCACCGCTGCCCGGCAGTCAGGCCCATGGCCAGCGGGATGGCAGGCAGCACCCTCATTGGCTGAGTGCGCAGGAGTCTGGGGGACAGGGATGGAGCTGGGCGGGGCCTCCTCACCCGGGGCCTCAAGGCTGCCAGGGTCCGAGGGCCCAGCATGCTCTCCAGGCTGGCGTTGCTGACGCCGCAGGTGCCCGCCTTCTGCTGCAGGTGCTGCGCCTGGTAGAGGGCGTGCCGGCCCTCCTCCCCGCCTGCGCCCAGCGGCTCGATCAGGTGCACAGCCGAGCCCGCCTGGAAGAAGCCCCTGTGGGGAGAGGGAGCCGGCGGCTCACGTCAGTGCCCCGCCGCCTGCAGGCTGCCCAGGGAGCGACAGAAGCCTGGAAGGACAGGAGGCACCCACTCGGCCAGGGACATGCAGGTGGACAGTGTCCAGGGCCCAGCGGGAGCCTTGCAGGTCACTGTAAACAGAGCCCAGACCCCCAGGTGCGCAAAGGTGTCCCCAAGTCTGGCCCCTCTGTTCGCAGCCTCAGCTCACTTCCCTGGAAGGCGAGGAGTGTGTTGAGGCCGTGACCCTCTGACCCGCCGTGCCCAGGTCCGGAGCACCCACCTGAGGCCATCACAGGTGCTGAGGCTGGCGGCGGAGAGAGGGTGGCCTTCCACGTGGCCCTGGTAGAAGCAGTGGTCCTGCGGAGCGGGAGGCGGGCATGAGGGCTCCGCGGGGCTCACCCCCAGGGCCCCCCGCCACCTCGGGGGGGGGGGGGGCACCGGGCCATACCTGCCTCTGCAGCCGCTCGGTCACCTGGGAGCCATTGGCAGCCGTGTACGTCTCCGTGTAGCCCGAGCCCACCAGGTCCCTAGGAGAGAAGCACGGTAGCTCCCGGGCCCCAGCGGCCTCCGCGGAGGAGCCGCTGCGGGGAGGATGCCCGGGCCCCCGCTCACCTGTTCTTCCGAAGGTGCAGGGTGAAGGTGTCCCCTGGGGTGCCCAGCACGTAGCTCACACTCTCCGGGTACAGGCCCTGAGCCAGGGAAACAGGAGAGTCTAAGGCAGCGGTTCTCAACCCTCCTAAGGCCGTGACCCTTGCCTACAGTTCCTCATGGGGTGGTGACCGCCAACCATGAAATGTTGCTGCTGTGATGCATCGTGATGTAAATATCTGCATTTTCCCATGGTCTTAGGCAACCCCCGTGAAAGGGTCGTTCGACCCCCAAAGGGGTCGCGACCCACAGGTTGAGAACCGCTGGTCTAAGGTGTGGGGCCTTGTCGCAGGCTCCACCCCTCTCAAACCTGGGGTGGAGCTCAGGTGACAGGGATGCAGCCCAAGGCCAGGGCCCCCCAGCCCGAAAGCCCTTCAGAGGATCCTAGAGGTCACTGAGCATCAGGCTAGTGGAGGACACGGGGTCAGGCTGGGCTGTAATGCAGGGGTTCCGGCCGGCCTCGGGCCTCGGTTTCCCATCCGTCCACACAAGGTCAATGACACCAAAGCCACTTTCCCAGGGGGCAAGGGGAGGGGGGATGTAGCCCTACAGGCAGCAAAGGAGCCATGGGTGGGAGAGCCCCTCCAGTCTCTCCCCCGGCACCTCATACCTTGCCCTCAGGAGACGCAGCCCCTCCAGCCCTTGTCAGGGACAGGGCTACCCCCACTTTACAGGTAGGTACACCCAATTCACACACATACACCCCTCCTACACCCTACATGGGTTCCAGGAATGACTCCGGGCAGTTCGTTATCTCAGCCCCAGGCCAAAGCAGCAGGCTCTGGGGAGCCAGCCCCCCTCTAGTCGAGGAGGAATTTGACGTGTCACTGCGGAGCGAAACTGGGGAGCGCCCAGGGAGAGGCAGGGCGCCGGAAGGTGAGGCCTGGAGGGCAGCCAAGCCAAGCAGCGAGGACGTCACTGCCACTTTCCGGGTTCAGGTCTCCTGAACCGAGAAAACAGGAGGCTCCAGGGGGCGGAGCCCAGGTGGGCAGGGAGCCCCCTCAGGCATCTGCCCCAAAGCCCTCGGCCCCGAGGCTGGCCCCTCACCACCGGCTGGGACACCCAGGAGCTACCATCTTCTCACTGGGCACTGTGGGGCCAGACAGGGATCCCCACACCCCCACACACACCACCACCACCACGACCACCACCAGCCCATTTTCCAGCCCAGACTCACCTCGCCGGAGGGCAGGGCTCTGCGGGCACGGGGACCCGGCAGGCGCTGGGGCCTCACCACCTCGTACCGCTCCACGTGGGGCAGAGCGGGGCTGGGGGTGGCCACTGTGGGAAAGAGAGCTATCAGGGGTGCAGGGCACCCCTCCTCCTGCCCTGGGAGGCCCCCTCCTAGGGGAGGCAGTGTGGGGACCAGACTGGGATCTGGCTTGAGGAAGACAACAGGACCCCCAGCAGACCCTGTCCCGGGAAGCCCTTCCAGGAGCTACAAGTAACCCCGAGTAACTGCGGTTAACTGGGGAGCTGAGCGGCCTCCCTGGCGCTAGGCGCTCCCACACAGCCGACCACTGACAGCAGGCAGGCTGAGTGGCCGCGGGAGCCCAGCCACCCAAGACCCTGTCCTCTCGCTTCTAAGGTGTTAACAGGCGTCCGGTGACCGTCATTTTGCAAACCTGCAGGCTCAGGAGGCCCTGGGGGCGCCCGACCCGGTCTTGGGTCCTGCGGGCCCAGCAACCCTCCTGGTTGCCTGCAGGTGGGGATGGGACACCACCCAATCCAGACCGGAGGTTCTGGGCGCCCGCTGGGAGCCAGAGCCAGCAGCATGCTCGGTTCTCCCCAAGCGGGGGGTTCGGGGGCAGGTCCCCAGGTGGCTAGACCTCCCCCCTCTCAGCTCCAGGCTACTGCTCCTCAGTCCCCCCTTCCTTCCTGGGGTGGGGGTCCGGGCAGGGGTGGGCAATCACTGCTCTATCCCAGCCCGAGCTCCTACGAGGAGCCCCGCAGTGATCCAAGCCCGGATTTCCCTCCGTTCCCTTTTGAAGGTCCGTCTGTCCCCTCCCGGCGGGACCAGCGCAGAGCACAGTGCGGTACAGGCCAGGCGACCAGCCTCTGGCGGGGAGCAGCCTCCCCACACCTGGCCAGAGCCCACCACGTCCAGCCAGCACTCACCCTGCAGCCACCACACGCTGAGCAGCCAGAGCCCGAGGTGCAGCATGGCCGAGGGGTGTGAGGGAGCTCAGGGGTCCCGGAGGGCGGGTGGAGGTCCGGGATCCAGAGGAGGGGAGGGTGGGGGAGTGGGGAGGGTGGGGATCCGGTGGCCTGAATGGAGAGCCGGGGGTCCGCAGGCGCCAACAGGACGTGGGGATGGATCCGGGGCCCGAAGTCCGCGGTGTGTGCAGGATGTGGCTCTGCGATCAATGGAACGCGTCTGGTCCCGATGCTGGGCCCTGAGGCTCTCTCTCCTAAAAGCCCGGCCCGGCCCAGCCCTTACCCACCAGGACCCGCCCTCCGGATGCTGGGAGGGGCGGGGCCTGGGGCACCTTGGTCGGGGTGCCCCGCCCCTCCCTTTCATCCTTCCTGCCCCCTGCCCCCTGCGCTTTGGCTCCTGCTGGTCCCCTGGGGGCTCCTGGATGGTGCCCGCTATCGGGCACACGGGAAAGCTTCTTAAATGTGGACAAATTAGGGGAGCGGGAGGCAAACAGGCCACTCTGAGCCCCTGGGCCTTGGTGGGGAAAGTGGCGTGAGAAAGGCTGTGTCTGGGTGGGTGAGTGTGAAGGTGGGGGTACCCCGTTTCCGGTGGGTGAGTGTGAAGGTGGGGGATACTCTGACTTCCTGGGGAACAGAAAGTTTCTGCGGAAGCATGGAATCCACCCAGGCTCGAGGCCTCGCTGGGGAGGGGGTCGCCTGGCGTGCCACCCACTCCTCCTTCACAGACCCTGTTCTGTGCAGAGGCCACTTCCGGGGGGGTCTCCTGGGGGTCACCCGGCCTTGCTCTAGGGGTCCTGTCCATGGGGGTCACCCGGCCTTGCTCTAGGGGTCCTGTCCATGGGGGTCACCCGGCCTTGCTCTAGGGGTCCCCAAATAGCAGCGGAGGCAGCCTGCCTGTTGGGACCTCCCCCTGGTTTCTGCCCCTCGACCCCCCGTCCTGCTGGATGGGACCACCCCACTCTGGCCTGACAGGGAGGCTGGGGGTCCGAGCCTCCTGCCGTTGAGCCAGGCGTTTGCCCACGTCCCCCGGACATGCTCCTGGGAGGCTCGGGGGAGAGTAGGCCAGGGACTCCACAGGTGGTGGTGTCCACGAGTGGCTCCAGGCCAGAGGTTAAAGTTCAAGGAACCATAATCCCCCCCGCTCTTCCCCACACCCCCCGAGGGAAGGGCATAAAAGGAAAAGGCAGAGGGGCTGCACAGACTTTGGGGGCATCTTGGACAGAGGTGACAGGGAAGCCCTGGCCACAGCCGCAGTGTGGGCGCAGCGACCGGGCCGGACGGAGTGGGCCCCTGCGGAGGCCGTGGGGACTGTCCCTGAGCTTCCTCGTAACCGTGATACTAGTCAAAGCCACGGAACGCCAAGCCCCCGGCAGTTTTACTTCTGTCCCTCCGTCTCATGTCCCAAGTTGCTCACAGGAAGTTTAAAGGCGGCGTGTCCGCCGTGACCACGGGCTTTACAGCGAACTGGCCCAACGCCTGTGAGCACCTCGCCCGCAGGGACTTTGGAGAGCAGCCAGCGCCCACGAGGGCCCAGAGGCTCCTGTCCCACAGGCCCTCCACCCACCCGCAGGCCGCATCTAACCGGTCCCCTCAACCAGGGGCAGGTGCTGCTGGGCGTGCCGCCGCCTGCAGCCTGGGGGTGCGGCCCAGGGCAGGGACGCAGTACCCGGGCTTCAGGGCCAGGCAGGTCCCTCACCGCGAGCCAGGGGGTTCCCCTGATCAGCACCCCAAGTTGCATAACACGACGCCTGGCAGGTAAGCTTGTTTGCTCTCAGATCGCATCTCCACCACCTGCCGAGAGGGGCCTTTGTGGCTTGCCCAGACCTGCGGGGCAGGGGCCCGACAAGGAGCCGCTCCCGCCCTCCCCCCAGGGGACCTTGTCCGGGTGCCAGGTTGCTTGCAGTCTCCTTCCTCCTCCTCCGTTGCCAAGGCCACCAGGAGCAGGTGGTTCAAACTGAACCTCAAAAACGACGTGCCTGAGAGCCAGCAGCGGCCCAAGGGTGTTTGTGGCAGCAGCGTCCTCGGGGCTGGTGTGCCACCTATTGCCAAACCGGCGAGGTGGGCACAGCAAGGGCAGGTACTGCCGGATGGGGAAGCCAGGTCTGTGGAACGGGCATGTCCCCACCTCAGGGCTGTCCTGGGGGGCAGTCCTAAGGGACAGAGGCCTCAGCCACAGGCCCACTCACCTACAGCACAAGGAGCTGCTGCCCCCTAGTGCCGGGAGTGAACCCATCAGGCCCCCACAAGGCACTTTTTTATTTATTTATTTTTAAAATATTTTATTGATTTTTTACAGAGAGGAAGGGAGAGGGATAGAGTTAGAAACATCGATAAGAGATAAACCGATCAGCTGCCTCTTGCACGCCTCCTACTGGAGATGTGCCCACAACCAAGGTACGTGCCCTAGACCGGAATAGAACCTGGGACCCTTCAGTCCACAGGGCGACGCTCTATCCACTGAGCCAAACCGGTTTGGGCTGCCTTTTTCTTTGAGGCCAAAAACCAAAACCCCCTAAAGGGCCCCGCTCTCCCTCAGCGCTCACAGCTAAGCAAACCACTGGAGGCGGCCCTCTGCTCTGGGAGGCTGCTCTGCCCGAGAAAGACAGGCTGAGCAGAGGGAGCACTCAGACTTCACACTTACAAGGTCACAGCGCACGCAACACGTGTTTCAGGAACAGTTTATTAGAAACCCCCACTCCTCTATCCGCATCAGCGCCACCAGCCCATCCGTCCCTCCTTCAGCTGAGGGAGACGCAGGGCCCTGAGGGCCTCACTGGGCGGTGACGGCGACCCTGGGCGCTGGTGCCGGGGGCCCCCGGGGAATGGGCACTTGGGGGGCCGCCCTCTGGCTCCTCTCTGCAGACAAGCGCTCCAGGCGCTCTGTGTAGAAGCCGTTGAAGTCGAGCCTGAAGGGTGAGGCAGGGCCGGAGAGTGTGGGCACCCGCCCTGCGGTGGCTCCGAGACCCCTGCATTAGGGGGCAGGGACACCCTCCCATCCCCATCCTCCCTCGGCCCCCGTCTCACTGCTCATGACTAGGGGTGACACTGTTGCTGGGGGGAGGTAAAGGGCTGAAGGGGATCCTCCTTGGGTCCTGGCTCCAGGAGCACCACGGAGAGTGAGGCTGACTTAAGCCCGTGGACTTGGGGGCATTGCTGGGCGGCTTGCCACATGCAGGCCCGTCACATACAAGGGAATGCACACCAGGGGACACGTGCGTGCTGTCACTTCAGGGAGTGACGGGGGACCAGCAGCAGCATGGAGGCCAAGGACAGACACCCTAAGGCCTGAGCAGAGCTGGCCTCCTGTTGTCCGTGGCGACCGGAGCGGGTGAAGGTGAGGGAAGACAGTCCGGGGCCTCGCAGTCTCGCGGGGCGGGGACCGTGCCCACGCCAGGAAAGCCGCCCGCACCCACCTGGAGATGACGCTGGCCATGCCGTGCTCGCAGTCGCTGGTACTGTAGATGCTCAGCCGGGCCAGGAGGTCAAGGAGGTGGGCTGAGAAGTTCTTGTCGAACTTGTTGATGGTGGCCTCGAAGCTGGAGGCCAGCTGCGGCGTGTCCACGTGCTCGGCCAGGTGCTGGAAGACAGACAGGAGCCGCCTGCCTTTCCCTTCCTTTCAGGTTCTCCCAACAGAACGGACTTCAGGAAGTTTCCACGTGATAGAAGGTATTGGTGGGGCATCATAAAACTTCCTGAGATCACGCTAGCTGATTGGGCGCAGTGGACAGAGTATTGGCCTATGGACTGAAGGGTCCCAGGTTCGATTCCAATCAAGGGCACATGCCAAGGTTGTGGGCTCAATCTCCACTAGGGGGCGTGCAGGAAGCAGCCCATCAATGATCCTCTCTAATCATTAATGTTTCTATCTCTCCCTCTCACCAATCAATAAAAATTTATTAAAAAAAAAAAGTTCCTGAGGCCACAGGACGGAGCCGCCCTCTCTTCCTGCCCACAGGGCACCAGGTTTTCTTTGTGCAGCTCAGACTTCAGCACAGTCTGTGTTCTCTCCTGCCCGTGAGGGGGACGAAACAGGGACCACAGGAGCTGGCGCCTGAACCCATGACCACACACACACACACATACACACGCCCGCATCCTGGCATCTGAGAGCGGCCTGACCTTCAGGGAGGTAAACTCTAACTTACGCTTGCTGAGCGCCAGGTTCTGCAGGGCCGCCCTACAGCCTGTTGTGCAGATAAGCTGGCCGCACCCTGGCGCTCAGGGGGACTGGGGTTCGAGGGTGAGGGGATCTCTGCGGCTTGTGTTTGGAACCTAATTTTAAGATGGTTCTCTTTTAAAAAGCCAGAAATGAAAGGGGGGCAGCAGGTTTCGTTTTTAAGGGTTAAAATCCTAACACTGTCAAATCTCTCCGGAAAATGGGGGGCCCCCCTGCTGGACTAACCCCCGAGGCCACGCACCTTCCGGGCGAGCTCCTTCCGGGCACGCTCCTCCACCCGCTCAGCCTCGGTGGGCGGCCCCTGCATCGTGCCGTGCTCCAGGGTCAGGCGGCCCAGCTCGTCGTCCAGTTTCATGCTCTGTGTAAACCTCTTGGGGCGGAACAAACCTCTCATTACAACCTACTTGCTCCCACTGAAACACCCCTGCCCACCCGACATCTGCAGACTCGAGGGCAGAGGGTGGGCGCTCTGGGAGGCTGCAGACGGCCAACACCATTTCCGGTCTGCCCATCACAGGCTAACGGGCCTATTTTTCTGAAAACAATTTCTTTCCATGGTGTTCTCCAGTCTGCAATGCAATATGGCTCCTAAGTGTCTTGGGAATCAAGTTCACCTACTCCTGACCCTTTTGTCACCAGCCGTCACATCCCAGGCTCTCACTCCACCTTCCCTCTGGTTCAGATGTCAAGGAGCCTTCAGCCCTGGTCCCCCCCACATCACCCCTCTGCCTCCTGGCACTGTTTTCCGTGCCACTGCTTTTGACAGGCGCCCAATAAAAATGGAATCGAGTAAATTCTGACAAAAGGAATGCCAGGTATTGGGAAACGGGCCAGGACGGAGAGCCTGCAGCTGAGGCTCCTGCCCACGGGCCAGGTGGGCTCAGGGAGGACACTCAGGAGCACCTGCTGCCGGCCGGACAGACAGACAGACAGAGAGAGGGAGCGGGTGTGTGTGGGGGTGCGGGACGCACCTGCATGCAGTTCGTGAACATGACGCACACGGACATGAGCTTGGAGAAGACCTTGAGCAGCTCGGGGTTGGTGAGCATGCAGTCCTTCAGGCAGTTGTCCAGGAAGCTGGTGTGGTGCCCCAGCACGTCGTCGATGTTGGAGGCCTGCAGGAGCACACGCAGGTCGGCTGTGCCCCGGGGCTCCAGCCCTGGCTTCGCACACGTCCGTGCTATTTCCATTTAAAAACGGACCCTGGGGTCTTTTGGGGGGAAATAATATTGAACATGCCCCAAGGTCCAAGCTTTTGATTCCTAAAGACAGGAAATGGGAAGGAAACACTGCCACTTGCCACTTCCTGCTTCTGGAGTTTGGTGACGATTGGTCTTCTGGCTGAGCAGCCCCAGAGGGCCCAAAACGTGCTGGGGGGAGAGCTGGGCCCCCAGTTCTGAGGCTCTCAGAGCTCCCAGAGGACAAGGCACCCGCGATGTTCAACAGCTCGGTCCTGGGGCTATGGGCGTGTGGGAGCAGATCCCGCACACCACACAAACCACCCTTGTCACGCGAGGAAGGACAGCGTGTGCACAGGGGCGCGGCTCCTCCCGGTGAGGCTCTGAGTGAGGCCTCGCTGGTGGCATCACCCCGACACCCACCCTAGCACCTCAATGAGGACCTTGCAATGTGAGGGTGCTGGCTGCGGTAGTTAAGCAGAACTCACGGACTTCAGGTTTTTCTCGAGGATGTGCCAGGTCGGCTCCATGACCTCGAACATCATGTAGTACTGAATGTTCTGAACGAAGTTCAGCATCCGCTGTCGCAGGGTGAAGGCGCCAGCAAACCTGGGTGAACAGAGACATCCAAGCGACGCTGTGGAGCGGGCACCTGTACAAGACGCTCCTGCTCCCCACCCGCCCCAGCGTGTGCAGGTGGTCGGCAGGTCCACCTGCTCTGAGCACAACCCATGGTGCAGCCCCTGAGGCTCAGACACAGGCACAGCCACACCTGGGCCACGGACCAGCAAGCAGAGTGCCTCAGGCTTTAATAGGCGGACTTTTGACACCATAAGGGTCCCACCCTGGGAGCAGGCTCACCGTCCTTGGAGGGTTCCCGCCCAGACAGGGGGTGGCACGCCTGTGCAGGCAGCTGGGGGACAGGGCCAGGGCACCTGGGCACCTGGTGGTCAGCCCCAGCCCCGCCCTGCCTGGGTGTGCAGCCTAGGACCGCCTCCCGTGTGCACAGGGAACGCACCACTTGGCGGAGTGCAATGCGTGCTGCTTGGCGGCCTTGTTGCTGATCCAGACGCTGCAGAGCTGCCGCTCCACGTGCTTGCAGTAGAACATGTGCCGGAACAGCATCTGGTAGCGCGTCAGGGCCTTCCTGCGGAGGAGAGGGCACGGGATCCCACCGACACCTGACGTCACAAACGAGCTCCGGCTGTCACACACACAGCTCTGCATCCAGCCTGCCAGGCAACCCCCACAGGACACAAATGGCTACAAAACGATGCAGCGGGCAGGCACCTCTGATCCTTCTTCCTGCAAACTCTCCACTGACGCTGGTGCCCGGGACCCACACTCACCTGTTAATGATCAGCGACAGGGGCCACTTGACCACGTAGTCGAAAGAGAAGGCCTCCAGGCCGCTCAGCGAGAGCTCCGTGGGGTCGGCCTGCACCATCGCCTTCTCCTGCTTGGTCTCAATGGCCAGCACCCGCAGCAGCTGAGTGATGAGGTCATGAGGCATCAGGTCAATCTTGGGGAGAGAAGTAGAAAAACATGGAGGACCCCTTCGTAAAGTGTGCAGATGTCTGATCGCTGTGCTCTGACCGGAAGGCAGTGCAGTCATGTACGGTAACTGTAACTGAAAACAGTGTGTGTGTTTTTAAATATGGAACGCTTCACGCTCCATATTGAAGATTAGCATGCGCAGGGGCCATGCTAATCTTCTCTGTGTTGTTCCAATGTTAGTATATGTGCTGCCGAAGCGAGCACAAAAGTTTTCATTTTTTAAAATTTTAAGTAACTTATATATAAAAAAAAAGCATTAAGTCGTGACTCCTACCCCACCTGTGCATATCAGCTACAAAAGCAAACCCAGGACTGAGGTAAGTTCCTCTGAAGACAAGTTTTAAATCTCGGAGGCTGGCTTAAAAATACCAACATTCAATAAATACTGCTTCAAAAACAAAACCACTCTCACGCTGGCCGGGTAGTTCAGTGATTGGAGCATCATCCTGATTAACCAAAGCCATGGGTTCCATCCCTAGTCAGGGCACATACAAGAGTCAGCCAATGAGTGCACGAATAGGTAGAACAACAAATCCATGCTTCTCTCTCTAAAAAGAAAAACAAGCAAACCAAAAATCCAGAGAAACTGAAACCAAAAATTGGTTCTTTGAAAGATCAATAAAATCAATAAACTTATAGCCACATTAACTAAAAGAGGGGGAGAGAAGACTCAAGTGAGAAACGGATAAATGAAAGCGGGGCTATTACAGAAATGCCAACCTTACAGAAATGAAAAGGATCATGAAAGCTCATTCTAGCACTGGTGCTAGGTACACCAACGACCAAACCGACTTGAGAAGCAACAGACACTGCACAGACCTGTCGCCAGCAAGGAGACTGAGGTGTCGTCAATGGAAAATTCTACCAAATGTTTAAAGAACTGACACCAATCCTCCTGAAACTTCCAAACACTAAAGAGGGGACACTTCCCAGCTCAACCTCTGAGGCCAGTGTTGCCTGGGAACCAAGCCACAGACTCCACAGGAACACTCCAGGCCAATGACCCTGAAGAACAGGGATGCAAATATCCTTAACACTGCCAACTGCCTTCAGCTGCGCGGTAAGAGGATCATACACCATGACCACGTGGTGCAAGGGTTGTTCAACCCACAAAAATCAGTTTAATACACAACAAAGGGGGAACAAACAGAGGATTATCTCAGATGAGGGAGAGAGGAACAGAAACATCAGTGATGAGAGAGAATCATCTATCAGCTTTCTCCTGCTCACCTCCTACTGGGGATCAAGCCCACAACCCGCGCATGTGTCCTGACGGGGAATGGAACCAGGACCTCCTGATGCCTGGGTCGACACTCAACCAGTGAGCCACACTGGCCAGGCTCCTGGGCTTTCCTTCCACCATCTTTCTCAGGTAAAGGCCCACCTTGAGGTCGTCCTTGAAGGGGTCTGTGTTGGCGGTGCTCATGCGCAGGGCCAGCTCCAGCAGCGCCTCCAGGCGTGTGGGCGTGATGTCATCCACTGGCTTCTTCAGCTCTTCCTCTGTGAGGTCCATGAAGTGCACAAAGAAGTCCCCCTGGTCCATCAGGAAGTAGCGCTTGATGGACCTTGGAGAGGTGACAGGCAGACATCAGTGAGACCACCGGGCATGCAGACCAGCCCAAACTCTGGAGAAACAGTGGCAGGTGACTGACAAGAAAAAGCCACATGCACACAAAGGGCTCCGGCCACAAGCATGCAAAGCGACATGACTGTGGTCACTTAAGGTGAGCAGCTCTCTCAGGCAGGGGCACAAGACCATTGTGCCAGGACCTGCAGGACAGCTGCCAGAAAGGGGTCACTGCAGGCCAACAAGGGGGGTGCACAGGGGTCACTGTGGGAGCCAAGGAGAGGCCTGGGGTCCCTGGGCAGGGAGCGGGCGGGGGAGGACGTGTCCACAGGTGTCAGGCAGTAAGACTGGAGATGACCTGGCCGTGTGCCCATTTGTGAAGCGACAGATGGAACTGCGGGAGCTGTGTCTCAGCCAGACCTCCTGCACGTTTGCCCACTAACACGGCGGAAGCGCACACCTCAGGTGCGCCACCAGGTCCTGCTCCTCCATCAGGAAGTCCAGCAGGACTTTGCTGGCGTAGTTAAACGCCTTCTCGATCTGCTCCACGTAGGCTCGCTCCTTCAACGTGTAGATGACCTCTTTGGCCACTGGGCAGGTGACATCATGACCACACTCTCTGACCACATTTAGATACTTTCCTGAAAAGAGATGGAGGTAAAATGAAGAATTCGGTTGTCCATACAAGTCGTGCTAGAGGACTGGACACGGAACAGACGGTGGGTGAGAACTACTCCGGAGCCTACTCTTGCCATGGTCACCATGGTCACCAACTGAGGTCAGAGGCAGTGGTTTGTCGTGACTGTTTACATCTGATTTCTCTCATCGAGAGCAGGGAAGCAGTCTCAAGAAGCCCTGAGAACCAGCTTCTAAACCATCTTTCAACCCTGTCCCAGACAGCCCCGTGCTCACCCAGTGCCCACACCCTGCTGCCAGCCCCATTCAGTCACTCCCCATTCAGGCCCCTGTCCCAGTGGGGTGACCAAGAACCCAGTGGGCCTGTGTCCTTGACGGTTTTCCCTGTAATGTGTGCAATATTGGGATATAACAACCAATACTTGGCTTCCATCCATTCCTAGCACTGACTTCCTAAAACCCTTATATAATCTTGTTATTCAGAAGCCCCTCCACCCGTACCTGAGTTTATGCGAATGGGGTGACTCTTGGCAGCCCCAGAGAGCTGACGGTGAGGCTGGTGACCAGAGGAACCAGCCAGGTGATGGTAAGACTGGAACTTTCAGCTTTGCCCTTACGCCTGGGGAGGTGCCAGGGGCTGGAACTGAGCTAATCACCAATGGCCACTGATTTACCCCGTTGTGCCCATAGGATGGAACCTTCCTAGCAACCCTAAATAAAGGGGTTTAAAGAGCTTCCGGGTTGGTGAACATGTCCACCTGCCAGAAGATGGTGCACCCCAGCTCTCTGGGGACAGATGCTCCTGTACTGAGGATCCTTCTAGATTTCACCCCACGACCTCTTCCCCTGTTCATCTGAATCCTTTATCAAATCCTTTATAATAAGCCAGAAACTTAGTTGTTAAATTGTTTCCCTGAGTTCTGTAAGCCGTTCTATCAAATTATCAAACGGGAGGAGGGGACATGGGAATCCCCAAATGTAGAAAACTTGGTGGCCTGGGACTCAAGGCTGGTATCTGAAGGGGGACAGTCTTGAGGGACTGAGCCCTTAACCTATGGGGCCTGCATTGCATCGGGTAGTGTCGGGATGGAGTCAGATTGCAGGACACCCAGCTGCTGCCCACGGAGAACTGGGGACCTGGGTGTCGCTGTGTAAATCTGGAGTCAGTGTTGTGAGAAAGTTTTCCTTTAATAGCAACAGAGTTCTGAACATGCAATAGTGATGAGGAAGGAGAGGCACCTATGGAGGTAAACTCTTCGGCTCAGGGAACAAATGCAGCCAATCAGACCCCAGGAATCAGACACAGCGGGCACAGCCCGGCCCCTGCCTGCCCATACTGCCCCCCACACCCCCGGGACACAATCACAGATGTCCAAGAGGATGGGCCCCTCTTGAGGCCTGCTGCTCCCCCGCCCCCACCCGGGCATCACCTGTGCTGAGCACCTTGCCCGCCATCTTCTGTAGGAAGGACGGGATCTGTCGCTGCACCACCGTGTACCGCTGGTCCCAGTACCTGTCGTTGTAGTCCTCCTGGATCTTCTCTTTCCGCAGCTCGTGCTCCTCGACCATGAACTCGCTGAAAGCAGGAAGGCATCGTGGGTCAAAATCATGGAGGCCAACCTCGGAGGCCAAGCAGTCTCACTCCCTGTGAATTAATCAAACTGCCAACCTCACTTGGGGTAGCGAGGTGTCTGGAGCCAGAGAGCTGGGGTCAAAGAGCAGGTTGGGAGGCTGGTTCGCCTCTCAACGGAGCCAGCCCTTCCTTCCTCCATGCATGTGGTAACAGGCCATGTTGGGGACGCTTTCCCGTCCGCCAGAGGCCAGACACCTCACATCCCGCCTCAAATATCAGCTACACACCAGGACCTCAAAATCGCATTCCTCACTCAGCCCATGGACCAGCTTTTATTTGGGTCATTAGTACAGAGACGATTCTTAAACCACCAGTCAATTTTTAAGATATTTTGACAAGTCCTGGACCATCTGGCTCAGTGCTCAGAGAGTGGGTTCAGGGCCTAAGGGTCTTGGATTTGATTCCAGGCCAAAGGCATGGACCTCGGTTGCAGGTTTATCCCAGGCACCTGTTCAGACACATGCAGGAGGCAACCAATTGATGTTTTTCTTTCACGTCAATGTTTCTCTCTCTCTAAAAAAAAAAAATCAATGGAAAAAATATCCTTGGGTGAGGACTTAAAAAAAAAAAAAAAGATATTTTGACAAATACACTTCTCAGCCTTCTGGCTAATATCAAGTGCAAAATGTTCTGAGACAAATAAACCTTCAGCTAACAGAACTCTTCGCGAGCTGACATATTTCATCGCATGCATTTACGTCGTCACACTGAGGAGCCCACACACAGGCAGCTAAGAGGCCAATCGGGTCCTTCCGTCCACCACACAACAGATTGAACTGCAGAGCCACCCGCCCCCCCTCCACGTCCCAGCCCCACCTGTACGGGTCATTGATGATCCCCCTGTAGATCCACTTCTCCAGAATCTCGAAATAGGGCACGCTGGCAGCCTTGGTGAGGTACAGGCACAGCTCCTGCGCCTGGCTGTCCCCCGTGTAGTTGAAGCTCCGGTCGTGGAGGAGGCTCAGGGTGGACCCCCCAATACACTCACCTTTATCCACCGAGGTGGCTGCAAGGGGAAGGGGTGCTCAGTGCAGAGAAAGGGGAGGCCACGCGGAGCCTCGCCTCCAACCTCCTCCTGGGGCAGGTGCCTCTTTATGGGATACACCCCAAAGTTGGAGTTGCAAATAAAGTTTGCCAGATTTCAAATCCTTTATATAATCACCCCTGCTGCCCATACACAGTTTCCCCCCGCAAATTAGTAAGACATGAAACTCCACAGCTTTGGCCTCACAACCACGGTGACAAAAGCAAGACACGAATGACTAGCAAGCTGACCCATCTCATCTTCACAGCTCAGTGTCCCATCACCGGATCTGCCTGCATGCACCCCAGCCCCTACCGGCTCTCCTGGCCGGGGGGAGACGTACCGAGGGAGGCCAGGATGTCCACGGTGCGCATGGCCGGCTGCACATAGAACCAGAGCTTCTGCAGCGACAGGAGGCCTTGCCTCTGCAGCTGCTCCAGCTGCGTCACCAGGATCAGGTACTCCTTCACCAGGGTCCTCATGGCCGCCGCCAGCGCGTGGTTCACCTGCCCGTATTCGAAGGAGGACTTCTCCTCGATGAACCTGCGAGGAAAGGAGTATCCAGCGCCCTGGAGAAGCTGCGAGCTACGTTTCCAGATGAGGTTAGACATTCTGTTTGCTCTCAGGCCCAGACTACGCTCCCTGCACCTGTCCCCTGGCCCTTCGCATCGTGCCAGGAGTGAAGCCGGTTGGCACATGCTCCGGGGCCAAGTGTGCCCGAGAAGGCCGGTGCCCAGCGCCTACCTGGTGACAGTGGAGTAGCTGGCGGCCACCGGGAGGATCCTGTTCACCAGCTCCCTGATGGACAGGTCCAGGTTGGGGTCCACGAGGAAGGTCCGGCTCTGCCTCCCGGTGAGGGGCTGGGAGGTGATGTATCTGCCATCCACACCCACCAGCACGTACAGGAGGTCCTCCACGACAGCTGACTCCTGGGCGGCCAGGGGCAGGGAGCCTGGGGGGTGCAAACACCAGCTGGGGCCACACGTCTTGACTCAGAGCTCCCCGCTCTCACTGCCTCTCTCCTGCCCTACTCTCCCTGCTGAAAGTCACCCTCTCACTCATTCTCCTCTGTGTCATTTCCTCAATAACTATGGATAAAGAAGTGGCAGTTCATTCAGATTCAACCGATCCCATCGGGCACCGAAGGCTGAGATTCCCAACCACCAGGAGCAACAGCGCTGACCGACCGGCAGGCTGGGAGCCCATCGGAGCCTGAAAGCACGAGGCAGGCAGAAACCGCTACATGCAGGGACCTGCCTGCACTTAGGAGGACAGTCAGGAACCCGAAAAGCACATCCATGGGGTCTGCGTGCTGTGTTTTTGACAACTCCGTAAGTTGGTTGCTTTATGACAACTCCGTAAGGGAGGTTTCCGTAAAGATCTTACAACACACTTTCTATCCTAAACACACAATGAGATGCCACCCAACGGACGTGAGGTCAGCCCCAGGCCACTGAGCAGGGCTGCCACCAAATGCCTCAGGGCCCAGAGCTCCCGCCCTAGGACGACCCTCAGTGTCCGCCCTGACACCTGCTGGGACAGATGGGGAGCTAGAGGCAGGACCAGGAGAAAGGTGTCTCTGAGAATCACCCCTGCTGCCCACACACAAGCTGCCCTGGGGTCCCCGAGACCACGGCCCAGCAGCACGACACCCGGCACCACATCTGCAGGTTGTCAACACTGCTGGCAGCCCACGCACCACGCCACCGGTCCTCCTGTGGGCACAGCGGCCACCTGTCCACGCAGTCACCACACAGGCCGTCAGAAGTAGGTGCTCCACGTACCTATAGGCACAGCCGTGTCCGTGCTCAGGCCTGAGCCCGTCAGAAAATCCCCGACCAGCGTGGGCCTCTCGTACACCCAGGCGGGAAAGATGGGGAGGCGCTGGCCTGAATTCTTTTTGTTCTGCTTGTCTCGAAGCATCTTTCTTGTAAGTTCCAGAGACTGGTGAGAATTTTTTAAAAAGCGAAAAACAAAGATATACTTTTAGGACAAACAGTTAAACATCACTGAGCACGAGGGTTCGTTAAGGACGTATGTAAATGAAATGACTCCTAGCCCGTCACGAAGCCAGGGGCCGGGGGCAAAGAGATGGAGACCCAGGCCCTTGACAGGGTGTCGGTCTGTGCCGGGCCCACATATTAAGGAGCACTGGGAGCGAGGGCACCTCACCGGGGCAGGCTGACCCTCGGAACACCTGTGCTTTCTCCTGGCAGTTCCAAGTCTAGACACGAGCTGCTGGGTGAAGACATGGCCCCAGCAACAGATGGCTGGAGAAGGGGTGTCCCATCTGAGCCCCTTGGGTACCAGGGACAGATGGAGAGGGCCACACTAGGAAAGGCTGGCTCCAGGCACATGCACGGAGCAGTGTCCTCCTGAGGGAATGGCCGCCAGAAGACGACCAGGGCCCTGGAGGTGGCTGAGGAGTAGTGAGAAAGGCAGGTGCAAACCCGGTTTCCTCATCTGTCACACGGGGTGTCGGGGTGAGGGCTTTGTGAGGCGCTGGACCGGCACATGCCCACCAGTGCTGGCCACTGTCCCTCTCACAGCTGCTGTGCTCAACAAGCACATACTAAGCTCATACCCTCATGGGAACACAGCTCTGTGGGCCTTGAAGACCAGAGGCAATGCTGTGAGCAGACGACATACATCAAAAGAAGAGGGCAGTACATACACTCAGAATCAAGAAAGAGCAGGAAGTATGGAGGACAATGATCTAGAGAAAACTGTCTATAAAGTACACATTTAAAAAGAACAAACGGTTCACAGAGGGAAATGGAAACGGCATTGGCTGATCCACCCAACTGCCTTGCAGCAGGCAAAGTCAACTGCCTGAGTGGGACGAGCCTTCCTGTCCCAGTCACAGCACCCAGGAACCTGTCCACACACAGCTAGTACTGATCAAAATCTCCTCGTTCAGATGCATCTTTAACGGATGACAGTGAGAGTGCGCCCCCTGCTGGCGCTCCCTGTCCCGGCTGCAGTGAGTGTGGGCATGTGGGCGGCGGGTTACAGTACCTGCTGCAGCGTGGAGCCCGTGGCCACGCTGCCAAGCTGCTTCCTCAGCTCCTCGAGCTCCTGCATGGAGATCCTGGAGGCCGTGGCGGGGGCGCTGAAGCTGGCGGTGCTGCCGCCAGTCACCGTGGCGGCCAGCTCGGCTCTTTCTCTCGCGTTCTGCTGTAAGTACTGCAGCGTCTGCGCACACAGAACCCTGGATGACGAGGGGCCGCACGCGTCTGCACTCTGCCTGGCCCGGACACCCAGCCCTCTCTCTAACAGCCAATTCCCACACTCCATTCCCAGGGGCACTGCCTTTTCTCTACACGTGATGGGCCCCTACCTGTGCTTGGCACTGGAGGGTGCGCCTGCACCCCTGAAGAGACCCTGATCCAGGAAGCAGGAGGAAGGCCCTAATGCCTTCCTGAGCGCCCCATGTGCACGGCTCCCCCAGCTCGATATGTGCTTTTCTCAGCATCAGGTACACAGCTTTAAACTAACAAAAACCACGGCACAAGACAACAAAAAAGCCCCCCGCCCCCCAAAGTAACTACTGTCAGCACTTCCCGTGTTTCGGTCAACCACTCTGAGCAATTTTCATCCTGACAGGCGGGCAGAGCAACAGGAGTGGTGCCTATGATAGCAGGCTCACGAGGCGTTATCTGTACTGTGCAAACCTGTGTGCTTACAACACTCGCCAGCACTGCCCCACAAGCAAGCTCCCCACGCGCCTTCCCTGACATGCCCGACCCTGAGCGTGACAGTTACCTCTTTGTCCTCCGTGAGCTTTGACAACAGGTACACCAGTGGGTCAAGGTTCCTTGTGTTTTTCGATTTCAGTTCATCGTATTTCTTCAGAAAGTCTTCTGGAGTACGGGAAAATTCTGCTATTTTAACCTCAAAAGAACAAACACAAGTGACTTAGTGACAATAACTAAGAACTTCCAGAAAATTAAACACAAAAAAACACATAAATGGATTAAAACTAGGTAGGCTAAATAATAATCATATATTGCTGAAATAAAATTAAGAAGACTCCTCAAATACTTTGTGAAACCATTTTCCTCCAAGGTTTCCCTTTCCAAGCCTTATGTCCCAGAATAACCAAGATTTTTTTCCACTGGTAGTTTATGCCTTAATTTTTCTTGGTTCCCTCTTGAATTTATTATCATGTACTGGTTCAGGGGTTAAGTTTTCTCGCTGGCTTTTAATGCTCCCTTTGAAATAGATTAAACCTAATGTGTGTCCCTAAATTAATGTGCTCAATGAATCTTTCTTTATTCTTTTCTTTGTTAATCCTCACCAAGGATATTTTTTCCACAGATTTTGAGAGAGTGCAAAGGCGGGAAGGAGGGAGGGGGGGAGGGAAAGAGAGAAATATCAATGTGAGAGACACACTGATTGGTTGCTTTCTGCATATTCCCCAACCGGGGCCGAGAATCAAATCTGCATCCCAGGTATGTCCCATCCCCTTGACCAGGAATCGAACCCACGACCCTTTGGTGTCTGGCCGATGTTCTAACCATTTAGATACACTGGCCAGGACTCAGTGAATTTTTCTAATTATCCTCGTGCCAGTATTAAGCTGGCTAAATAACTGAAGCTTCTTCATGTGTTGTTGTTTTTTTTAAAAAAAGACTTCAAAGTTATCTTTTACTGCAGATTTATAGTTCTGAACCATACATTTTTTGAATAAAGAAAAACAATACACTTTATAGAGATTTCAGTGTGGCTACGGGGTCAGCAGAAGCACTGAGCTGAGCGGACACTTGGTCCACGGAAAGCACTTGCCATGTTGTCTGACATCATCACTGGCACTGCTAGGGCCACCCAGTCAGGGGCCAGGAAGGTGAACTCTGTGCACAGCATGGGGACCAGCCATCCCTACCGGTGACAGAGCAGCTCAGGGATGGGCACTCACCTTGGCACTGTGTGCCGACACCGTGGTTGTGACGTATGGGGTCCGGTTCTTCTGCAGGAGGTCAATGTAGACCTCGGCCCCATCCCCGCCATGAACTCGCAGCAAGCTGAGCAGCTCATTGACATCGTGGTGAATCCGAAATTCACTCATGGTTTTGGCCCTGAGACATCACAGTATGTCCTCCTAAAGAGAAGAGGAAAGCGGTTTATAAAACAAAACCCTATTAATAAGAAATTTTTAAAGCAACCAATCTGGGCCAGCGTCAGGTCTATGAGAAACAAAATCACCACGTGGGCCACACGATGCCCCTCGTGGACCACCATAACCGCCTGCTGGCTGTCTACTCCCGTAGGTCTCACTAGAGTTCTCCTCTCCCTGAAGGAGGCGCTCCCTGCTAGGGTTTGCCATTTCTTTCTTTTCTTTTTTTTTTTTTAATATATTTTATTGATTTTTTTACAGAGAGGAAGGGAGAGGGGGATAGAGTTAGAAACATCAATGAGAGACATCGATCAGCTGCCTTCTTCACACCCTCTACTGGGGATGTGCCCGCAACTAGGGTACATGCCCTTGACCGGAATCGAACCTGGGACCCTTCAGTCTGCAGGCCAACGCTCTATCCACTGAGCCAAACCAGTTAGGGCTAGGGTCTGTCATCTCTTACAGGCACCGTCTCCAGTGGACATGCTCCCTCTGGCAATCCACGCTCCAGCCAGATTCTAGGCCCAGTCCTCAGCTCCGAGCTGCAGGTGCAGACAGAGTAACTCCCAGGCCTGGGCCCTCCTTCTCCTGGGTGACATCACCACGCAGGGCTCTGGGCCAGTGGCTGGCAGACAGTTTTCTTGTCTTGGCTGGGCAGACCCAGTGGATCGGATCTACACAGGCCTATGCTACTGCCTCCGGTCCCAGCTTGGGTATCAAACTGAGGTCCACACCTGGTTCTCAAATCCTGCGCTGTTTCAGGTTTGCATGCTCTCTGCCCTCTGGTGCCAAGGTCATTTCCTTCTCTTGCCCAAGCTTGGCTATATATGCAGCAGCTTTGGGAGACATTGCTACACATTTCCTGTGCATCTGAGTTGGGTAGGATTCCACTTCAGCTCAGTCTACCCTGTCAACCAGATGTCCCGGGGTCTCACCATTAGATACAGGACCCTCTGGCATCAGAGTCATAACTGAGATATGCCCCAGGGGACAGTAGTGGCCTGCAGGGCGGCTTGTTCTCCCACTAATGAGTGGCCCAGTTAGCCATCTCCATCAACAGTGCTGATTAGCCGAAACCGGTTTGACTCAGTGGATAGAGCATCGGCCTGCAGAATGAAGGGTCCCAAGTTCGATTCCGGTCAAGGGCATGTACCTTGGTTGCAGGCACATTGCCAGTGGGGGGCATGCAACAGGCAGCTGATCGATGTCTCTCTCATCAAGTTTCTGGCTCTCTCTCCCTCTCTGTAAAAAAAATCAATAAAATATATATTTAAAAAAAAAACAGTGCTGATTAAAGGAAGTGAATAAACACACAGCGGTAATTAACTATAGATTAAAAAAATGAAAATGAGCAAATTTTACTCGCTTCACATAAACATTTCAGTCTACCTACGTAAAGTTCAGATCCATGAACAAAAGAAGCGTTATCAAGGAGTGAATTTCCCGAGAGGCTTTTTCTATAGATCCTCAAGGCTCTGTGACCCAGAAAAGGGTAGGAGCCCCTGAGCTGACGGCTGCAGTGAAGACACCGTTAAATGTCAAACAAACCACCAGCAGAGACGACCCAGCCCCCACTCCACAGCTAATTACCAATGATTAATTGTAACTGTGATCTTGGGGGGGTGGAAAACAAGTTCCCCGGATGTAATTACAGTTCACAATGTATAAGCACCAAACACTGCCAGGTGCAGCGGTCTCCAAACATTGAGGGCAGAAGAGTCAGCACGAGCTGGGACCCAGGTTGCCAGCGCAGGAGCTGCTACCAGAGGTGCTGACAGTAACTCCGGCTGCAGCGTGAAGGGAGCAGACAGCAGCAGGGCGCAGGCTGCGGGGCCCGGCTGAGCCAGCCCTAACCCAGCTCCCTCCAAAGAGGGGTGAGCGGTATTCTCTCCCCGAGCTACTGCAGAGATGAAATGCAGCAGTTTCTATAAAGCCTGCACACAGCAAGCTATTACACAAGCAGGTTAAATGTCACCGTTACTGCAAAAGGCCAACCCACCTTAGTGGGCTAAGACGCCTACTTCACGCACACTGGTGAACACAGAGGAAAGCGAGTCTCTGCTGAGAGTTCAAAGCTAATTTCTCAAATTGGCTTGAAAAACATTTTTTTAAATATATTTTATTGATTTTTTACAGAGAGGAAGGGAGAGGGATAGAGAGTTAGAAACACCGATGAGAAAGAGACATCGATCAGCCGCCTCCTGCACAACCTACTGGGGATGTGCCCGCAACCACAGTACATGCCCTTGACCGGAATCGAACCTGGGACCTTTCAGTTTATAGGTCTACACTCTATCCACTGAGCCAAACCGGTTTCGGCAAAAAACATTTTTTAATATGTTTTTTTGTTTGTTTTTTTAGAGTAAGAGAGGTAAACTTCGACTGGCTCCTGCATGCCCCCTACTGGGGATCAAGCCAGAACCCGGGTATATGCTCTGACCTGCAATCAACCAATGATCTCTGGGTGCCTGGAACAACGCTCAACCAACTGAGCCACAGGAGGAGGGCTTGGAAAACGTTTGAAAACTTGTGAAAACCTCAACAGCCCTAATGCTCTTGCAGATAGAAAAAGTATTAAGTGATGGAAAGCCTCGGCTTGTCCAGTGCTCTTCCTGGGCACGTGAATGACCAGCTAGCGATGTAGCTAGCCATAACCTTCCCTTCCAGAATGAAATGATCAAGTTTTATTACTACATATTTTCAATTGCTTCAAGAAGAGCACCCCCGCTGGCCCTGGCACGTATGCATGCGCAGGTCGTGCTGGAATCTGGATGCGGAAACATTCTGAGCCGGAGTCTGTGCGCACCTGGCCCACCCTCCGCAGTACGCCTCATGCACATCTGCGTCCCTCATGTGTCTGTCTACCACGTTTTAACCAGGTAACTGCTTGACCTCCTCCGATGTCTGCGCCGTGAGCTCCTGGCACCGCGCCCGGTGCAGCTCACGAGCTGAGCGGCTGCAGGAGGCGGAAAGGCAGGCGGGGCGTGCAGGGCCGGACCCGCCGCGAGGACACGGGACTAAGGTAATGGAAGCCACGGAAAGCCTTTGGACAAAGAAGACTTCCAATAAAGCCTGCGTCTCCTCTTTTTGGTGACTGATTTGAAGATGACAATGACCCAGAGGCAAAGCCGTGCGGGCGAGGGTACCGGCAGCGGCCCGGGAGGGACCGGGGTGCGAGCCTCTGCAAAGAGGAACCCCGCACCCCTAGGATCTGGGAAGGACCGCGGCGTTCGCTCCGGGACTGAGCTGCCCCAAAGCGCGGCTTCTTGCTCCGCACGGGCTGGGGTCGGGCCGAGAGGGTAGCCTCGCCGCGCACGGCCCCTCGGCGCCCGCCCGCACTCACCGCCAGCGCCGCGCCACTGCCCACACCCGCTGAAATCCGCCGCGCAGCCCGAGCCGGAAGCGGAAGTGACGCGCGACGTCACTTCCGGGCCCCGGCAAGTTCGTGGACGGTGGCCGACAGGTTGTGGCGACGAAGGGAACTGGACTATGCAGCTGCCGCCCGCGGTGCACGCCCGCCTGGCGGCGGGGCCCGGGGCGGCTGAGCCGCTGCCCGTGGAGCGGGACCCCGCGGCGGGGGCCGCGCCTTTCCGCTTTGCGGCGCGCCTGGTACGCTTCCCGCGGGAGCATGAGTTCTTCGAGGTGCGTGAGTCGAGGGAAAGAGGTGCTGTTTAGGGGCGGGGCTTACAGCGGCGGGGGCGGGGTCTGGGCAGGGCCTATGACTTCGCGGGGTGGGGCTTAAAGCTGTCATGCAGGGGCGGGGCTAAGGCGGGGCGGGGCCTGGGTGGGCGGGGCCTTCAGTTGTGCGCCCACCGTGTTCTGCAGGAAGGGGACGTGCAGCGGCACCTCTACCTGCAGGACGTGCTTACGGAGGTGGCCGGGGTTCCCGAGAGGCCCAGGTGAGCTGCTGCTCTGCTCTGCGCCCGGCCCCGCCTCTCCTCGCCCCCCACTTTGTCCCCTCCGGAGCCCCCAGACCTGCCCCCTCCCTGGTGACCTGTCACAGCGCTCTCTGCTTGAACCACCGTCCTAGCCCCGCTTTGTTGAGCTCTCCACTACCTGGCTGACCGGTCTTTGAAAATTAACTTCTCAACAAAGAAAGATTTGGGCCCTGGCGGGGTAGCTCAGTTGGTTAGAGCATCATCCCTGTGGACCAAGGTTTCAGGGAACCTGGTCAGGACACGTACAAGAATCAACCAATGAATGCATACCTAAGTGTAACAGCAAATTGATGTTTCTTTCTTCCTCTCCTCTTTCTCTCTCTCTAAAAATCAATAAATTATTTTTATTTTTATTTTTATTTTTTTTAAATATATTTTATTGATTTTTCACAGAGAGGAAGGGAGAGGGATAGAGAGTCAGAAACATCAATGAGAGAGAGACATCAATCAGCCGCCTCCTGCATGCCCTGCACTGGAGATGTGCCCGCAAGCAAGGTACATGCCCCTGACCGGAATCGAACCCGGGACCTTTCAGTCCGCAGGCCAACGGTCTATCCACTGAACCAAACCGGTCTCGGCAATAAATGATTTTTAAAAGAAAGTAAAAGAAATCTACAAAAAAGAAAGCAAGATTTGGGATTGGGAAAGAAACATTCCGACCTTTATCAGACCACTTAAAGGGGAAGTTGCGAACAGCCTAATGTTTTTTGTCAGCCAGCAGTGGTTTCCTTTGCCAGGGTGCCTGAGTTCACCTGTCAGGTGGCAGGATGCTGCCAAGTATTCGACACGCTGGAGGATTACGAGCATCACTACCACACTCTGCACAGAAACGTGTGCTCCTTTTGCAAGCGGGCCTTCCCCTCCGGACATCTGCTGGACATCCACATCCTGGAGTGGCACGATTCCTTGTTCCAGATCCTGTCTGAGCGGCAGGACATGGTGGGTGATGCAGTCATATCGGGGGCGTGGACTGGAGCAGTCTGCCTAAGGGCCAGAGCTCTCAGCTCTTGCGGGGCGGGGGGTGGGCCAGGACCAGGGGCAGCTTCCCTCTCCAGCCCCCATCCCTGTGGACGGCGGGACACCATTTCTGTTTTAGTATCAGTGCTTGGTGGAAGGCTGCACCGAGAAGTTCAAGACCAGCAAAGACAGGAAGGACCACCTGGTGAGACATCACCTCTACCCGGGGGACTT